>BGNK01006412.1:0-27237 GCA_003297005.1 Symbiodinium sp. clade A Y106 | reverse complement strand
TTCATGTATTTTTTCAACTTTCTTCAGGTTGACTTCTGATTTTGATAACTTTGGTTTTTTCCAAGCCCCAGGATCCAACCCCCAAGGATCCAACCCTACAAACGAGCGTGTTGATTTTCGCTTTATGGCCATAAGCTCCCATGCAGAAGTCAGTCCTGTTTATTCCACTGATCGACTTGAAAGATTTCCACATTTCTATTGACCAAAACGACGCTTGCAATGATTGATCCTCGTGTAGCCGCTCGGGGTCTTGAGGAAGATCCAGAAAGAATCCAACACATCCCGGGCCCAGTACCGAGGCAATCACCCATAGGATCAACTGCTTCGCAATACACGCGGTTTCTTGGTCCACCCTATGTTGTTGTAGAGGTTGAAGAGGTTGCTGTCCATAAGATGAGGTGATAGTCCGAACTGGATAAGACCCAGGTCCCCGTGTCGGCGCCATCGAGGTAGGCCATGTAGAATGCGGTGGGGGACCCAATCACATCCGTGATCTTTGGTTTTGCTGCAGCCCATAGCAACATGCGGTACACGCCACCCTTGCGGTGGATGTCCCACAGCTTCAAGGCCTTTGAGTCAACCTCCAGGATTATCTTTCCACCTTTGGGTATCACGCCGAAATGGCCGTCGGAATCATCACCATCTCCTGCATATAGGTGTAGGACCCAGGCGGTTGACCTCATCAGCGTTCCTCTCCTCCTCTCTCCACTTAGTCAAACGGAATCTCCTTTAGGTAGCGCTCGCCACTGTCTGGATCAAACCCTTCGGCATCCATGGCTTGCACATCGCTCGGAAGGTCCTTGGTGAAGGGGCACGTAAGGATTGCCTTCAGGAGGGTGGCCTGACATCCCGTGTTCACGTACTCCTTCATCAGCTCACTCCAGTCCGCTTTTCCTCCTTCCGGAGGACTTCCAGCCTCGCAATTACTTGCGAGCTCAGTTGCGCAAGGTGTTTGCTCTCGAGCTCCTTGATGAGGCGATGAGCCTCACGGAAATTAATCTCCGGGCATTTGTTAAGGAAGCTCTTGATGAAGCCTTTGGTAGGGTGCCTCAACTTAAGAGCGCCTCTGTTCCATTGCAGACTACACCCCAGGTCTTCTATCAGAGCTCCCATTGGTACAATTGGTTGTACTCGATCAGGTCCATCATGGTGACCAAAACCGTGCCACACATTCTGTCGCAGAACTCTGGTGTCTTCGCCAGCCAATGTAACTTTCCCTGGGACGCCTTGATCATACTCCTCCTGGGTCGCCTGCTTTAGGGCAGGACTTGCACCGCTATCAAGAAGTCCACGAGGTCCGCCATCTTTACCTTCACTTTCCTCTTCCGCATCACACTCCCCAGGGTGAACCTCATGCTCAGACAACGAACAAGTAGTCACGTAGTCGTTGTAGCCCCAGAATCCTGGTCCACCTCATCGCCCTCGTCGAGGGTTAAGCATTTGATGCTCGGTCCATGGCTCTTTTCCATCTCCACCTTAAACCGCTTCGACGTAGCCGTCATCACTTTCAACATCTTTCCCACATCCGCCAAGACTTCTTTAAGATCTGGGACAGGCTCACTCGCGGTTGTTGTAGATGACGAAGAAACTTCTTGCACCTGCGGCCTTTCGTCGATTCGAACAGTCTTGTTCGATGTAGAGGACGGCGTTGGTGTTGACGGTGCTGCCTTACTGGGGGTCGCTTTCGGAGTTCCCGAAGGGGTAGTAGAGGACGTTGAGGAGGGGGTGCCCGGCTTCTTTGTCGGACATTCCTTAGCCATGTGCTTACCACCACACAGGTTGCAGCGGACGGCCTTCTCCTTCTCATTGCCCTCCCAGGAATGCATGAACGGACACTTCGTTCCTCGAGCGCATCCCTTGTATGACTTTCCAAAGTAGCGGCACGGCACTTGTCCGCGCTTGTCCCCTTCCTCATCAGCTCCGAGCTCGTAGTGGTAGTTCTAGAACCCGGTTGTGGTGGTTGCGATGGCGAGCTTTTTGGCTCCGGCTTCATAGGCTTGATCCTCTGCTCCGGCTTATTGGTCGTGGGCGCTCCTGAACTTGTAGTACTTGAAGTCTGCGAGCTGACAGCCATTGCCTCGCACTCCGCAAGAAGGTGGTGGTAGTACTGCTCCACTGAGTCATAGGAGGGCTTGGTGTCCACAAGGAGGTTGCTCCGTACTAAGCTCGTTCCGAAGCTCACTTCTTGATCCCGCTCAAGAACCAGCTTTGTCATGGAAGTCAACCTACGCACCAACAAACTCGGGTCTGGAGCAGAAACGCCGAGGTCTCGGCATCTTCTAAGCCACCTTGCCCATGCCCTCAAAGCCACCACTGCCTCATGAGGATCTCGTTCTTGACTTGGCTGTTGAAGGTTTTGAAGGATTCTTTCTCCTGTTGCCCACCCGGTTGGTAGATAGTGAGCAGCCTGAATATAAGCGCCGTAGCTGACCCCTTGGACCTCCTTGAAACCATCTCTTGACGCACATTTTCATGAAGGGCAAGTAGTATCATCGAAGCCGCCCGCGAGTTCACACGGCTCCAGCGTCCCGTCTCCAGCGCCACCACATGTGGAGGTTGGATCTTGAGCTTCTCCACAGGGCTCGCGCTCGTCCATAAGCTGTAGGATTTGGCAGCTTCTTCCTTGCCATCCGAAAGATCCGCCATCGGAGCTGCAATCATCTCGAGCCGGATACTCCCGGCAATGCGGGCAATGACCACCATGCACTTCCTGGACTTTATGACCACCAGCAGACTGTGCTCCTGTATCTTTAAACCCAAGAGGATCGCCGAGACATTGCTGAAAGTTCCCCTGCTGTACGCCTGGATCACCCAGCTGAGGACGAGGATCACCGAGAGGTTGCTGAAAGTTCCCCTGCTGTACGCCTGGATCACCCTGAAGCTGAGGACGAGGATCACCGAGAGGTTGCTGAAAGTTCCCCTGCTGTACGCCTGGATCACTCTGAACTGCCGCGGGGACACCACCGCAGTCGCCTTGGCCGTGGAATCGAAGATCACCTCAGGACTGAAGAAGAGGATCACCTGGAGGTTGTTGAAAGTTCCCCTGCTGTACGCGTGGATCACCCCGAAGTAGTTGAAGCTGAGGATCACCCAGAGGTTGCTGATCCCATGCTGTACGCCTAGATTTCCATGTGATTCGTTAGCATAACGCTCCTGATGGGAACGCTGCACTTCTGCATCCAACAAACTCCTTGCTCTCATCTCCCACTGCTCCTTTTCCATCTTGAGCTGCTGAACTTCCACGACCATCTTCTGCATCTCCGCCTGGTGCCGTGCATTGTACTCTTCCAACTGATGTTGGACCTCTGCCTGCAGCCTTGACGAGTGCTCGCTTCCGCCTTTCGAGGTCTGGCCGTAGATGTGCGGGTACTCCAACTGAGCCTGCCTCATTCGATCCAGTTGAACTGGACCAAACAATAGCTTCCGGTGCTGGAGGTCCATCCACGATCTCGGTCGTGGGCCCTCATGTCGCCTCGGGGCCGGTGGCAGTTCCTCTTTGGAGGAAAGTACACAACCATCGTCGCCTGAGTAGCCGAGGTCCTTGCATTGGTGCAAAGCGGGGTGCCTCTGTAGTCTCAGAATGCAGAAGGGGAATTCCCAATCCATCCAGAACACGGTCAACACCACTTGCACCACGGTTCGCCGTTGTCCGCAGAAACTCAGTAGAGCGAGCCATCCATCTTACGCCTTGCTGCTCATTCGTCGTAGTCCTTGACCCAGCAGAGTAGTATTCTTGAACCGTTACTGTAGAGTTTGCTGGAGTCATAGGATGTCCGGCTTGCTCCGCTGCTGGTGCAGCGACTTCTGTAGGCAGGGCTCCCGTACTTATAACGTTCGCGCTCCGATGCGGCTTCATACGAAGGATCTGCTTGCAACGAAGGATTCGCTGGAGTCTGCACAACAGCATGAACATCCACAGGTGCATTCCTTGGGTGAATGCCGAAGCTGGAGACATGGAACTGGGGGTAAGGATTCGCAGAGCCACAATTGACACAGAGTGAGTTCCCTCCCGGCGCAAAACGATCGGAATGATGACGGAAATCAAACCCATGAGTCTGTCGGTGGTAGTAGAAAAGCCTTGCCGAAGGATTGCGCACAGGAGCAAGTTAACTCCTGCTCTTGATGGTCGATGGGCGGGGGTAATAATGATGCCACATTGACGTTTCGCTTTGTTTTTCGTGGATGCTCGCAAGACGCTGCACCAATGTGCAATTGCATTATCTTCGTGGCGGGACCTTGCTTGCAATGTCGTCGGCACATACCTGGAGAGCGACACTGGTGGCATTTGTACACGCCATGATGGGAGAATATGCTTTTGCTGGGACTAAGAAAGCTGTATGCGGTAGGCACACCGTGATTGTGGCAATATCAGCTCGCGTAATGCACGCATAACCTTGCATAGCATTCAAGGGATGTAACACCGACCCGCATCTTTACGTTCACGAATCATCACGAATCATTGTGATTGTGCTTTCTGATGTTGGTCCAAGTTCATGAATTCAGAAGGGTTATAGCAAGCGGCATTAACAAAGACTGGCAAATTGGATGATGGAAAGGAGTACTCGTTCCAAATTCGGTTGACATCGGCATGTCCAGTGCATACATTGAAGTGATGCAGTTTTGTTTTGTATGGTATGGAGAGGCCAGACAGTGAACACCACGGGTTGGTCGACAGTTGCAACAAGCATGAGTCTCTTCAAGGAGGCACACGCACTGTATCGAACAGCGTACCTTGGTTTCCACTGAATCTTGGAGACAGTGAGTGGAATTCAGCAGCTTGACGAAAGTTCGAAGTCGTGCTCCCGGCACTGTGCCGAGAATGTTTTGACCGCGACTCGTTCTGCCACCTCCAAACATCGTGCTCCAGCCACGCTGTGCCGCGGTTGCGAAAAATTTTGAGAGGGGGTCGTCTTCCCGACACAGTGTGCTGCTTGCTGCCTTTTCTGGGCATTTTGGACTTCATGGTTGGGGTCTACGGTTCTACGCTTCGTAGTCTTCCTTGTATTCGTGCTTACATGAGCCTGCTATGCACATGCAAACCGCCACAAACATGTTTCCAGACCCGGCCAGTCTGCTTCTCACTTCTGGCAGGTTCGCTGCACAGTACACCCAAGTCGCGGCCTGAGGATCCTTGGGGTAAATAAAGTGTGCAGGCTCTGAATTTGTCCAGCGATTGAGTTCTCGGCGTCAGTTTAAGTAGCACGCTCACGAATTCGCAATCCAACATTCAAACCGAAGTGCATACGTGTTTTTTGTGGCAAGAGTAGCATCAGGAGCACGAATGCAGTCTAATTGAGTTCACATCAGGACCAACGACCACATTGCGAGCGGAGTGAGCGCATCTCGCAGATTGCCGAGATTGGGCTGAGTTATCGTTGCATACCGTTTGCCACACGGCACCCACAACCGAAATGCGCCGTCGGATAGCCCGTATGCCAAGCATTGCCACACATCCATTTGGGGAAGTCGTTCTTCAAGCACCACCAGGAGCTCCTTAAGCTCGAGGAATTGGGTTGGAACAACCACCGCGTGCCTCAAACACCTGCCGCGATCTCCTGCAAGCAATCGGACTCCAACGACAACTTTCAGCTTTGCACCGCGACCGCGACATCAAAGAACATGCTGAGGAGTTGCATCTCATGTGGCAATGTAAAACTTGCCGACCTCTGCATTGTGCAGGTATGGTGCTTCAGCAGTACCCGTGTACTTTGCCATCGCGTATGGGTCCATGGATGAGCGCTGGGTTTGGCACTTCTTGAACAGAGCCTTGGACCTGAGGCAACGCTTGCAATATCTTGTATTCTTTTGAAAGGTTTCGTGTTATCAAGTCAAGCCTGGTCAGGCTTCCGCGGGTTGTGTTCGCCACGACTGCTGCCCAGCCGCTGGCCTCAGCAGAAAAGAGCCGCACGGTCGTGGTTGCTACGTGGTGGTAGCCGCTCGATGCTGTACTGAGATGGATGCTGTTGTGCGAAGATGTGCGACAGACACGCCACAGATTGTCCGAGTTGCTGTGTTCGCGGCTTAGCCTGCAAATGAGAATTCCTTCCAGCTGGCTGAACAGATTCCCAATTCTCAGGTTTGCACATCTCAAGTGCATCTGTCAGACCACTTGATGTTCACGACAAGGCACGCTCAAGGCATCATTGCTCACAAATCCGAAAACCCGATAGGTCCGATCGGTTCTGTGTGCCCTTCGCAAGGCAAAATTTTGCCTTTTGCCGGTGTTCTTGTCCCTTGGATCCTGCCTCATTTGGTTCGGGCGAAGTGCGAGCCGAGCCCATTGGGGCCCAGCGTCCAAGGCTTGGACGTGATCTCCCTGGATTTGGATGTCTTTCTCTTCAAGGAGCGACGAAAAAGTGGCCGGGCCGTGTGCCGTGGGCTCCGTTTGATTGCGCTCAAGGATCCCACAGCGCGACTTCTGGAAACGGTTTACAGCACATCACCAGTGGACGTGGCAGCCGCGCCCCTGGCCCTAGCACCTCAGCACAGAAGAACCTGTGCTGTTTTGGGGGCGAAGGTTACCGACCATTTCGATGGCACCTGCCTCGATGCCGGAGTTCTTTTCGCGACGCTGACAGCTTTGACTGGTTCGGACCCGATTGCGCTCCCCCGGCATTCCACCTTTCGAAATGGATCGGATTGCTTAAGGTTTGTCCTCAGGAATTTTATTTGCATCCTTAAAGATGTTGGCAAAGATCTGGCGAAGTGCATCGAAGAGCATGTGGCTGACCTGCCAATGCAACAGTGAGGAATCCGAAGGCTCAGCCAACAGCAACACTGCCATCGGGAAATTAAGTTGCTGATCCCCTCTGCAGATCCATGCGGGGACTCGTCCTGAGCAGAAAACCCTTAACTTCGTTTTCAGAGGGAGAGAGAGAGAGAGAGAGAGAGGGAGAGAGGGAGAGGGACGGAGGGAGGGAGAGGGAGAGGGAGAGAGGGCGAGAGGGCGAGAGAAAGCGCAGTTCCAAACGACCGTGGAGCGGACGACTTGCAGTACTGTAGTTGACGACAGATGTGGGGAACCGTGGAGTTTTTGCACTTTAAGTTTTACAAAGCTGGGACCCCACAAAACTGTTCGTCGACAGTGGGTAGTCTTCTACATCGCTTAGGGCGTTGTTCGAGTTCTCCCAAAGAACGTATGCACTGCCTTGAACTTGCATGTGTCGGAAAGCGATTGAGGACCCCTGATACTTTCATAGGCCAACATACTTTCGCTCGAACTGCCAGGGGGACTCAATCAAGTTTTCACACCCTTCCAACGCCCCATAACAAATGGGGGCCCCATGCGGCCGGGGGGTTTGACACGCCCCCCCATGCCCTGCAGAAGAAGAGAGAGCTGGCGAGAGAAAGAGAGAGAAGGTGGGGCCTGCCCACTCCTCATTCCGCTGAACAAAGCAAAGACGGACACAGAGAGAGCTGGGGGCCCCAGGGTCCCCAAACCCCCAGCAAGCAAGCAAGCAAGAGCATACGACCAGAAGCGCATGTCGATGTCATAGTCACTCAAGACCCTCACTCCCCCCAAAAAGTTCGAAGAAGGCGGGCGGGCTTGATGCCTGTGGGGCTTAACTCACCCTTTAAACCTGAGAGAAGAGTGCATGCATGCATGCATGCATGCATGCATGCATGCACATTTATGGTCCCGCGCCCCCCCCCCCCCACCTCCCCCCCTGGACTGCGGTGCAGGATGCCACCCTTCCTGTGGGGTGGGTGTGGGGTCCCTCTTTCCCCTTTGCGGGGGGTGTGATTTTAGCTTAAGCTTTTTGGCTGTGGGTTTAGGCTTAAACGGTATAGGGCTTCGAGTCGACTTAGGGAGGGTTTACGTTCTGCTTTAGGCTTGGAGCCTGCACTTAGACCGGGTTTAGGATTGGGTGTAGGGTTTAAAGTACAGGTTAGGGTTAATAAAAATAGGAGCATGCACCGCACTACTGCGCTACGTTATGTTGTTTATGGCTTGTGTAGGGCCTTTCAGCTGCAGCTCCAACCCCCCCGACCCCTCTCCGCACATGCGCCATACTGGTAGGGGGGGGAACGGTATGGCCTGGTCGGGGCGGAGGGGGCTGGCGTGTGCGGTGAGGGTCGGGGCCATTGAAGCTGCAGCTGAAGGGTGCGGTGGTGCTGGGGGGGCCGGCCAAGGGTTACAGAGAGGGCCAGGACCATGCGTAAGCCCTGAAGCTAAACCCTAAACCCCAAAACTATGTGGAGCCTCTGCCATATCATGCGTTTACTTGTTTGATTTCTTCCTGGATAGGAGGAATCATGTCATCGAATCCGGCGGACGTGGAGTGATTACTGTGGCGAATGCTCAGAAACTCAGAGCTTTAGAGTCGGGATATGAATGCTAGGGACTCCAGAACATCCCAAGACCAAGCTTTTCGGGGATCTCGTCCTAAGGGTTACTACCTGCTTGGTCTGTATTCCTGTCTGCTCTGTCTTTCTCTTACTGTTTCGCTGTCGTTTGCCTCTCTCCCTCCCTATTGCTCTCCATTCCGCTGTCTCGCTGGTTTTATCGATCTTTGTATCTGTATCTCTCTCTCTCTTCTCCTCCCCTGTGTCGTAAACTTGTCCGTCGGAGCCCACATGCGGAGGGGCTGAGATGGCTGCCCAGGATTCTGGAGGTATGAACCGTCATTGAGTTATTGCGCCAGGTCCGGGCAAGCGACCAGGCATTGTTGTGGGTCCTGAGCCTTGTTTGCACTTCTATTTCCTTGGCTGTCATAATCTATAGAGTGTGTGGTGTAGTATATCCGATAATCAGCTTGCAGTCCTGGGCATCATAATGCTGTGCGGGTTCGTGGTCGCGCGAGTTTGTTTTGTTCGTGCGACAGTCCAGGAGCCTAATAGAATGGCTCCATGCATATCCGTACGGCCCGCTGCTGAGAAATTGGTTGGAGATTGCATCCAACTGGCTTTCGGTCCACCTGGGCAGGTCACTTTCAGAACGGCCTGAGCCTGAGTCCAGCTGAGGATAACCGGGCTGACAGAACCTCGAGCCGACAACTAGAGCAATACGGAAGCCGAGCAGTGTTCCAAAATCAGAAACACGGTTCGTCCATGAGTGCTCGAGCATCGACTTAACAGACCGGTCTCACATCACCAGAAAGCTGACAAGTTGGAGGGCAATGCATCTCGGGGGCATGAGGACACGATGACTATTACACCGGCACTCAGACAGGTCGTGCGTCCCGTTGTGCCGGTGCACGGGAACATGGGGAAGCCAAGGCACTGGGGCATCGGCGGCATCGGCACACGTGGACACCGAGGCTTTGCGAAGACACCGCAATACCCGGACAACCAGATACCAGGACACCGAGACATCGGACAAGCCGGAGACCGAAGCAATGTCTGGACTCCCGGCACCAAAATCTACTTCATGTTGCCGTACCCGGGAACAGACGAACCGGAGCGGATTCTGTACCCGCTTGGTGCACCGAGCCTCGAGAACTGGCGAAAACGGCTTAGATAGGGTCTGACAACCGCTCAGCCGCTGGTCTGAGACTCTCAACTCTCAGCGGCTACTGCAGATCGCCAAGAGACTGACGATCATCACGATGGTGAGCCGCTCCGCGACCTGCGGGCAGATCGTCTACCTCCATATTCCTTGTAACATCGGCACTGTCTCTGGTGGTCGGGTGGTCAAGGCCGTCTCGCGTGTGGCTCTTACTTAACTTACATTTGTTGGTGCTGGCAGCGCTTTGGAGGCCCATGAAGGACCTGTCGACCACCAGTGACCTGTGTTTGCAACCGCATCAGAGCCTTTGAGTTGCGAAATAGTTGTGAACTTCGCACATGGCAGCGGAGCCACGGCGACGACGCGGCTCATAACTTGCGGAACTTGGATCAAGGGGGCGGGCTGGCGAGTCGCGCGATTTTTTGGGACTTCCAACTGCACGATTCGCGGCATTCTGTTTGCCGGAAGTGCGAGGAAGCCTTACATGGACCGGCTCGAGTTGGGGCGGGCTGGAGTCTTGATTTAGCTATGCCCAAAGTCCCTGGGCTGGATCCCCCCCCAGTCATTTGCCCCACCCGTACAGTGCTTGCAGGGAGGCCTCGGAGGTCTGGCACCAACTCCGTGCGAATTAGACGCGAAGGGTGGGGCAGGGCAGGGCAGGGCAGGTGCGAATTCGACGCTAATTCGCGCAAATCGGAAAACGAGGTATGGCGCCAAAACTCCAGCCCTCCAGCCCTCCATCTCCAGCCCTCCCGCGTCGACCTTGTGGGCCTTCCCCAATGCTCCGAAACCCTCCCAGCCCCCCAACCATGCCCAGCCCAAAACGCCAGCCATTGCTCTACAGGTGGAGCAAGTGATTTGGCCATGACCAAGGGTACAAGCTCCCCAGCCCTTGCCCTTTTAAGGCCAAAAAGCTCTGCGGGTGGGGCAAATGACACACTCAGCCCGCAGGCCTTGGTCATGGCCGAATCAAGACTCCAGCCCGCCCCATCTCGCTAGCCGGCCCATGCCTTGCATCGCACACAACGGCCAAAACTCCGACCCTCTTTGCAGATTTGGGCGGGTTAACGTCGAATTCACCCAGCCCGCCCCAGACCCGGGGCCTCGCCCTTCACTCCTCCAGTCCTGCGTATTCTGCTGTGTCGACCTGGGCATTCCCAAACCCTCCCCAGCCCAGCATATTTGTCCTCTATGGGGGGGGGGGTGTGGTTGATCTCTTCATCTACTCGTTCCGGTGCTGTGCAAGATCTCTACTGATGAACGTTGCTGCCGCTGCTTGCTGCGCTTGTGGCTGGGTTACGCTTCGGTTTGGTTCGCCTGCCGCGACTACGGATCCTGGCGAGAAAAAGAATGTCTGTTGGAGTAGCCAACGCCCATGGAACGGCGCCAGCGCCGGGAAGCCCAGCTGCTGGGCCGATGCCAAGGGGGCCATTCGACAAGTACTTGGCCCCAGTCCTGCGGATGTCCCGGACTTGCCCGCGCGCAACATGGGGCAAGCTCAGTCCTCGTCGGACGATGAACGAGTGGAACTCCGGGTTGGCGTACCAGCTCCGGAGTGCGTGACTCCGGAAGAAGAAGAAGGGCAAGAAGGAGGCCGAACCCGAGCCACGAAGGCAGCGTCGCTCGAGGACATAAGTTGCGGGAGGGAAGCTGAGCACGCTGCGCACTGCCCGCTGATGCGCCTTTGTTTTCAGTGTCACCAGCAACAGTTGTAGACGGTGATCGTGAGGGATCGCCGGGGCTACAATGCCCGGCACGCAAGGATTCCAGCCTGGAGATGGAATGGCCGGAAGTGTGTGGGGCAACAACCACCTTAGAGCGGACGGATACGGTGTCGAGAAGACCCGACAGTTCGCTGGATGGCTAAAGGAGCAAAAGGTCCGAGATGCCCTGGAGGTGGACACCCCGCCAAACATGTGGACGTGGATCGGTGGTTTGCTGGCGTGGTGCGACTTCCTTCGGGAACCGGAGTGATTGCCAATCGAGCTGGGAGTGATCCATGGCAAATTTGCTGGCTACTCAACCGGCTAGTTGATCGGATTACTTTTTGAACGAGGAAATGAACGTCCTGGTGATCCAGGAAATCAAGGAGGATTTTATGGTGTACTTGGAGGACCAGGCCTCCGACAACATCGAGGTGACGACATCAAGAAAATTTCTGGGAAATGGTGGAGGATGAGTACATTTGGGGTCGAGGCGCCGGCTTTGATGGCATGACCAATGACCACGGCAGTATTACGAAGCCTACCACATCCACCACAAGGGGATCTTTACCGCCCGCGAGACTCAAGCAAAACCACAAAGACCACAAGTGTCAAGACAGTCCGAGATGTATCAAAATGGCAAGCGTAGCCTGATCAAAGCAGCTGTGAACCGGAAGAAGCAAGTGGTGCGGATCAACTACTTTGGCCAGGTGCTGATGATCGCAGTGGGCCCCAAGTTTTGACCCTGCTCGTAAGTCAGATCTGGATTGAGCAAGCACGACATCGACAACTACGACAAGGCCATCGTGATCTACCGCTGGCCGGTGGTGGCCAAGCTTCCAGAAGTTTATGTCTATGGCGCCACTGGCATCACGGCTCAAGAGACAAGAGAGCGCTGCATGGGTGCACATCAACTTGGGGCACCTACAAAAGAAGAAGCTTTTCCGACTCCTCAAGGCCGCGGGAGCCCGGGATGACATAATACAGGGCGGGTTGTCAACTTGAAGAGGAACCTGCCACGAGATTGCCAGCTAAGTTGAAGATTTCGATCAATCTGGGTCCAGTGATGTGTCGTCTAGTATAATTAGGTTCGTCCAAGGGAACATTTCCGTCGTCCACGTCGAGTTTCAGTTCGAAACCCAGGAGTTATCAGCAGTAGCTCGAGTTCGGGGTCACCGCAATGGCATCCAGCCCAGGTTCCGCGACCGTGGCAGACTGGCCACCAAACAGAAGCTGATGAAGCGTTGTAGGATAGACAACAATGCCCACAGGTTCAGCCGCTCGGACCACTCTCGAGTGATGTGGTGCGGCGGATCACTGTGGACAATGAGACGAGACGGGTCATCTGCATGGAAGAGGTTGGTTATGGTTGGTTTGATGCAATGAATACTCGCAGAGGCTTCACTGGGCCTTACTAGAGCTTGTGAGGTTCATCCGTGCCACACTGATTTACAAGAAGATGATCAGCCCGGTGTGAAGTACACAGCGCCAGACCCTGAAACTGAAGATGATGGTGATGCTGATGAGCGATGTCTGAGACGCATCAAGAGGTCGCTAGATGATAATGGAAGAACTCCATATGAGGTTCAATTTTTTAGCCGGACTGTTTGCTAAATGCAGAACTTCGAGGTGCAGGTTGAGATGCGCCGATACATTGAAGAGAGATTCCGAGCTGTTGTGCTACTTCGTGAGAGACTTCGTGACGAGCAGGCTCTGCTGAACGAGAAGGAGATCAGCCTCTTGCGAGGCATCGGCGGATCCTGGTCGTGGGTCAGGCCGGACATAGGGGCCATGCGTGTCGTTGGGGCAGTGAAGGACCCCGCATCTCCAACCTCAAACAAGCGAACAAAAGTCGTCAAGGAGTTGCAAGCAACAGAAGGCCTGGCGTTGCGCATTTCGCCGATCTGCCTGGAAGATCTTTTTGGTTGGCATGTTCAGATGCCTCAGTTGCAAGTGATGGCGAGCGATCTCAAGGTGGCTTCATCGCCGCCTTTGACAAGAAGGTCGTCGAAGGCGTGTACAGCGAGACTGTGTGCCCAATATGTCGACATCTGATGGCACTGGTTTTTGATGATCCTAGCAAAGTTTTGGTGGGGCAGCGGGATGGCGACTGGAGCATCCTCGTCACCGACGCCCGTGCCTTGTATGCTCTGTTCAACAGGCGAAGTGGCTCGGCAGGCCTTTGTCGACGGGCGCAGATTGACGTGGCTGTCATGCGCAATAGTGATCGGAACACTACTGTCCACTAGGTTCCGGGCCAGTAGATGACGAAAGGGGCTACGGAATACTGTTAAGGGGATTGATCGGTGGACTGTACGCAGCACAGGAGGAGCACTTGAAAGAACTCCTGCCGAGGGCCCAGACTGTCGGATGTTGGATGTGAAAGCGTCAGTTAGCCCAGTTGCCCGGGAAGTCTGGGTTTTCTTCTGTGACATCCTGAGTGCATGGCCGGGATGTGCATCACAAGCAACTTGTGTTTGCAACCGCATCAGGGCATATCAGGGCCCTTGAGCTGCGGAAGAATTGTGCGCTTGCCACGCGCCTCCGCTTTGTGAGTTATACACCCACGATCACCGGGACATTGGGACCACGTGAAGCGCCAACATCGAATCCTGTCTTCGTGGGATGTAGGTGTGGTGAACAAGATCCTTGATTAGGCGTTGCAATCTAAACACCAGCTTCTAGATCCATTTGCCCCTGCCCCGAACGAAGGCAGGCATCCGGATTGACAGAGTCTGAACCGTCCTGCAGCACTTCAAGTGGGAGCTTGCCTGATTTGAACCAATTGAAAAGACAGTACTGCTAGAAGTGGTTCCAGCCAAATCCCTCCTGCGTTGGTTGGAATGATCGGGCATGATATGGTTACCTTCGAAGCCTGCTGTATCGTAGAGGTTTGCCGTCACCTGGATTTCAACGGAGTCTTAGATTCTTAGATATTGTAAGTTCGTCCTTAGGACCTGTGGCAAACACGTCTATGTTTGTCGATTTTGAACTTGAAAAAGGTAAGCCGCTACAAAACTAAAGCAGTCAAGAAACTTCATTTGATCTGGTCAAGGTTTTTCCATTATGCGCGGACGTGCATAAAGCTATGGTAATTTTAACGCTATGCCGCCCGCCTTGGCTTACCGGAGACCAGCACTGTGACAGAATGTGAAAGAGCAGAGCGGATGCACCTGAGTTAACCCCCAATACGCCTGGGCCTGCGGCCTCGGCGGATAAGGAGGTGTGCACGTGCAGAAGGCTGCGAAAACGAACCGCAGCACGCAGGTATAAATGCATGCATCACGGGGTCCGTTCCTCGCCTGTCCCCGAAGGTCCGTTCCTCCGGAGGTGTGCACTTGCAGAAGGCTGCAAAAACGAACCGCAGCAGGCAGCGATAAGTCTACTATACGTGCATGCATCTCGGGGTCCGTTCCTTACCTGTCCCCGGAGGTGTGCACTTGCGGAAGGCTGCAAAAACGAACCGCAGCAGGCAGGTATAAGTGCATGCATCTCAGGGTCCGTTCCTCACCTGTCCCCGGAGGTGTGCACTTGCAAAAGGCTGCAAAAACGAACCGCAGCACGCAGGTACAAGTGCATGCATCTCGGGGTCCGTTCCTCACCTGTCCCCGGAGGTGTGCACTTGCAAAAGGCTGCAAAAACGAACCGCAGCACGCAGGTACAAGTGCATGCATCTCGGGGTCCGTTCCTCACCTGTCCCCGGAGGTGTGCACTTGCAAAAGGCTGCAAACACGAACCGCAGCACACCTGTCCCCGGAGGTGTGCACTTGCAGAAGGCTGCAAATACCAACATAAGCACGCGGGTTAAGTGCATGCATCTCAGGGCCCGGAGGTGTGCACTTGCAGAAGGCTGCAAAAACGAGCCGCAGCACGCGGGCTTTCACATGAGTTGTTCACTCTTGGGGGACGGTGTGCGGGAGGTGTGCTTTTGCGGGAACGGCAAATGCAAGGACTTTGCAGCGACCCCAGTCGTTGCGTGTGTGCAGATGGGGGAAGCATCAAAAACGCGAAATGCAACGACTAAGGCGCGTAGGAGTACATGTTTGCAAGGCCACTTCCCCGACGTCTGTAGCCAGAAACTTGGCAGCTGTTGTGCGTGGAAAGCGGGTTCAACACCGCGTCCGCTTAATTTTGATTCTCTGCATCCATGCACTAAGCAAAGTTTGCTTCATAACCTGCTTTTCAATTTCAACCGAGAATCACAGCTGTGCGAAAGTCTGGCATGGCTTGCTATCCAGATCATGGGATTTCAATATCGCAGATTCAGCTTTAGGTTCTGCAGGACTCTGTGTCCGGCGCATGCTGGGCTGTAGGACATGGCATGATGGTGCACCAGTTTGGACTGGCCAACACATGCCACAATCATGTTGTTGAGGTTTGGATGCCTTCCTTGGCCATTCCATTTTGGAGCCGCAGTTGCCGAACAGCGCCATGCAGACAGCTGCCAGCGTGGCTTGCTTTGTATTGTACAGCAGACCAGGCACCATTTCACTTTTGCCGCCAGCCTCAGGTATCGTACATTGTGTTGGGAACCGATGTGGAGTATGCAACCTTGGCAGGCATTGGAACGGTGGCGCCGTGAGTGGCGTGCACGTCCAGTGTCAGGAGTTGAGTTGGCCGTGATTTACCTCTGCAGGTTGGGCTGGATCCTTGAACAAGCAGCGACACCAGGCCATTTCTTCATCATCGCTGTTTGATTATTGTTCCCCGGTTGACTTGTCAGGCGCTCCTTCTTCATTTCACGCCTGCCATCTCCGTCGTCGCGAACTCAGAACTTATCAGGAGTCCCCAGCACAGCATCTCGCACGTCGTGTTCTTCGAAACAGCCTTCAATCCCAATTGGGGTTTGAACGCTGCACATTCTGACGTACGTGGATGCTGGGTAGGACTCGCAGGGCATCTGGTGGGCAGCTCTGGAATACTCTGATCATTCTGCAATGCAGAAAACCTTGCGTCCAAGGGGCTCTCGAAAGGCGACAAGCAGGCCGGGGCTCTGCAGAGACGACCGGGGCTGTAGCTCAAACGACACGAAAGGTCCACAGAGGCACAGAACCAAAAGTGTTTGTTTGGCCTCGAACATCCGGTGCAGGGCATGACATGACTGTGGCGACCAACGGGTTGGACATGCATGGGGCATGAGGTATGCATCAAAACAGAAGAGGTCCTTGCATTCGGAAGCTGTTGTCCGGTTCCTGTTTCATGCCATGTAGAACTTGCTGCGAATGTCCGGCGTGAGCAGACTGGCCAACGGCATGAAATGCGGTCCGACTGTAGAGGATAACTTCGATACCAGTTCGCCTGTATCCTATCATCACAAACCATCTGAGTCGGTAGAGGCGGACTCAGGTTTGCAGCTCAAGGTCTTTGATTAGATGTGCTCCTTTGAGTAATGTCAGCCCAACGCTAGGTGATAGTTGGCCAGCCTGCGGAGAGGTATCCAAAGCAGAGGTGCTGAATTCTACAATGCCAGCAGACGGGCCAGGTTCAGCTACTACAACTCTTTAACGCCACAGCACGTCGGTTTGGGGAGAAGGCCCGCGTCGAATGCTTCGGCTTTTTTTTAAGCGGTGGGGCACAGACAACATGCTTGCAGGAGCCTGATGCTCAACGCCTAGAGATGGCCAAGTGGAAGGCAGGTTAGATGCAGAGATGGGCGCAGATTTTGCAAGCACCCACTTTCCTCTTTCCAGAGAGTCGTCCATGTTGCAACGGGCCAGCCACACAGAAAATACGGCTTGCCGGGCTGATTTTTGCCAGGATCGTGAGAATCCCAACTTCGTATCAGTGCTCCCGAGGTCCTGCATCGTCTGCACACCAACGTTTCAAGGCCGGCCGAAGAATTGTTTGCATCCATCATGAACAGGAGGAGCAGGTAAACCTGGAGATAAAGAAGGTGTTCGGGTATCCCCGCAAGCGTGCGCAAGCGTTCAGGTGGCAGCTCCCAATAGCCAACATACAGTGCAGTAGACGCCCTGTAATCAGCATTTCCCGATTCTGTTGGGAGGAAGGGTCTCAGTGCTCCCGCTTTCCTACCAAACTCTACTTTCAACGTGTTTGTAACCAGCGGAGGTGGAGAACTCCTTGCTATGTTGGCATCCACCCAACCGTGACACATCTGGTGGAGTGCTGCTCTGAGAAGCCCAAACCGTTCGCAGACGCATCTCCGCTGTCCACAGCTTTCGTGGTTTTTGCTTCCGTTGCTCCGCAGCCCTCCAGGTCCGGCCTGTATGGTGAGCTGCTGGCATAGGCACGATGGTTCTCGGGACCCCATCCGAGATCTGCTGTGCTAAGCGGTGAAAAGTGTTAGCTGGTTGCTTGATGATGCGATTGCCACCACTTCTTCCGTTATGGCATTGTCGGCGTTCTCAGAATGCATGCATATTGCTGGGGTGCATCACCTGACCACATAGATGATGCTATCTTCCATTGCCAGTTTGCTAGCGAGCTCTCCGAGGAACGGATTCTGTGCTCCACCCTCTAGCCTCCTCTATCCAAGAGTTGGAAGAGGTATTTTACTGTTGCCGACTTTTTTGTTTCAGTGTGGCACTGCATTAAGCTACATGGATGGCAAGAATCGAGCACAGGGCCATTTGGCATCCCTCCTTCAGGGGGGTGTGTGCCACTGACTCGCTGTGCTTCGAAGAAGTGGACTGAAGCAAGCCATAGCGATGATGGCACCTGAAACCTCAGACTTCCTTTCGCTTGGTAGTACTTGTGGAGAGACTAGGATATGTAGAACCTGGTGAGCCCTGCAGCCTCTACATAGAAAGCTGTTGTGATGGCTCCTCCGAGCCTGAGAGCTGACACAGGCTGACAGCAGGGAAAGTCGGGCTGGGCAGGAGACTGTGCCTGCAGCCCTCGCCATTCGAAGGTCATGGTTCAAACACGCAGGGGACAGAAAGAAAAAGTTCGCAGAGGGGTCAGCTATGATCATCTCGCTGTGAAGTGTCAGTCGGTTGGCTAAGCGAGGTTGTCTCTGCAGCGGCAGCATCCCGTGGGCGCCATGGACAATCTTGGCTTGCAATTCGGGCTGATGAACTCCTTGGGCCGCCTCGCGGGAGACAGCCCACTGGTCAGCATCCTGCTGTGCGCCTTGGTCCCCTTCCTGCTGAAGGAGGCCTTTGAAGCTTTTGCAGCCCTGGAACTGACTCGAGGGTTGGTTATCTTGTCATCACAAGAACGATACCGTAGAAGAAACGCCCTCAATCATGGCAAGTCCAACTTAGTTCAACTTATATAGCTGCTTCTGCTCCTGATGTGCCCCAGCGAAGTCGCGGAGGTCCCGCGGCTTATCGAAGCCCTCGGCGAGCTTCTGAGAAGGTATCTTGCAGCTGGCCAGGAGCACTACACGAGACGCATCGTTTTCACGCAGGGGGACAACATGCACGTCCAGCATTATCATGGTCCTCGAGATATTCTCGGCTCTGAGGAAACGTCCACAGAGCGTAACAATATTTTGCAGAAGGCGATCCGATTGTACATCAACAAAGACAAAGACGCGCTTCACATCAAGGAGGGGCTGCGACCGCTGCGCATCAGCATAGGCCCCATGATATGACCTTGGAAACGACATAGTTTCGTCAGGATGCCGAGATCTACTTGCTGGACAATAGTGCTACGTCGGACAGCGGAAGCGGGCCCAGCTTCGACCGGTACGGTAATTTTAAGCAAGAAATCAAATACATCGGGGACATGGATGCTTCAGTGAAGAAGCTCATGGGCTATGGCCTCAAGCTTGTACTGCGAGCAGATTTTGCTGTTTTTGGTGCATGTATACACCTCGTTATCTTTTGTGAGCCTCCCATATCTTAGCAGCTTAGGTGTGACCAAGGGTCCCAGAGAGCGCGACTACTTACTCGTCGATGCGAAGAGGAAGATCGAGTTCATGTATCACACGACTTGCATTGCTCCCGAAGCCTCAGACGAGTCCAAGGGCAAAGGCAAAGGTGCACCTGCAGCCGGGAAGACAACCACGACCTTTTGCCTCCGATCTATTGGGCCCAATGCTGAGAAGAACGTCGACAGCTTCATCGAAGAGGCTTTGGAGTCATACAAGCGTCAAAAAGCAAATTCCATAGATCGATCCCGCTATTTCTTCATGCCACAGCTGCAGAAGCAGGATTCAGATGGGATGGGCAAGGGATTCGGCAAGGCATCGCCCCAGCATGGCACCTACAAGAAGTACCTCCTCTCGGATCACAAGACATTCGACTGTCTTTACTTCCCCGAGAAGGGGCAGGTCCTGTCCATGCTCGACGATTTCCTCAAGACAAAGGGCAAGTTTGCGATCCCGGGTTTTCCCAACAAGTTAGGTTTGCTGCTGCATGGACCTCCGGGCACAGGAAAGACCAGCCTGATCAAGAGCATCGCGCAGTTCACAGGGAGGCATATCGTCGATGTACCACTCACGAAAGTCAAGACCAACCAGGAGCTGTTTGACAAGATGTTCGACCTAGTTTTTGCTGTGCCCGGCGACGATGAGGCTGTGCGAATGAGGTTCGACAACATCGTCTTCGTCATGGAAGACGTAGATGCTGCATCAAAGGTCGTGTACCGCAGATCGCCGGCCAAGGAGCACAAGAAGAAGGCCAAGGGCAAAGGGAAAATGCGAGACGGCAAGGACAAGGGCAGCAAAGGCTCAGCATCAGAAGTTTGCAAAGGCCAAGAGATGTTAGATGAGGGTGCGCTGCTAGGGAGCCACGATGGGAAAGGCAAAGGGGCCGGTGCAGCAGGCACAGGTTCAGTAAGCAAGGGCGAACAGCTGCTTGCTGAGCTGGCAAAGCGAGGGCCCCCCCAGCTGAGCCGCGCCCAATCTCACACACTGAGCCTTGTCCGGACGATCACGATTGGGCCAGAGGCCGAAAGTGGCAAAGAGCCTTCCGGCAGTGCACCGCCGGTCCCACAACAGGACGACACGGAAGACGAGGAGGAAGAGGATGGAGAGCCGGACGATGACGAGGAGAGAGCCGAGCGCAGGTCCAACAATTCAGTGGAGCATCTTGCTGAAGCCATCAGCCGGCTGGGTGTTAGCTCGGGGCAGGATGAACCCAAGAGTTTCGCTAGTCGCTTCAGCCGAGATGCCGACGAGCTGAATCTCTCTGGTGTACTGAATGTCCTGGATGGGGTTGTGGTTTCGCAGCTGCACATTGTTCACCCACCTAAAACTCACAGTAAGGCAACGAAGCCAACAGTGTCGAATCTTTTAAGACGAATCTGTCCTCCCAAAGGCTTGTCTGTGGGGCAGCCACGGTCGCAAAATCATTTCTGGGAGAAGCAACTGGGAGGCTGGAGGTTCGATGAGGCAAGGTTCTTCCACACTGACAACCAGCGAGGGAAGATGGTGAGATTGGTGAGGCAAAACGGTGAAGCATCCGTACATGCATTGCCAGGTATTGCAGAGAAATATTGATAGAGGGCTAGAGAAACAGATAAATAGATGGTTAAGTCGTAGGAGTCCGTGAGAGAGAGCGAGAGAGAGAGAGAGAGAGAGTGAGTAGCCATTTTGGCTCAAGGTGCCTACATCATCCTCGCCATCTACGACATCCTCGCGCTCTCAAAGGGGGGAGCTGTGGCAGTAACCTTGCTCCGTCTTCCTGTGCCGTTGACGGGGGAGGTCGATCTGCCCCTTCCTCCTGAAAGTAAAACTAGCCTGTCCGCAGGATAGCTGTCGCAGCCTGTCCGCAGGATAGCTGTCGCCATTCGAGCTCAGCGGCAAGTTCGAAATAATTTCCTCAAAGCCGGCGAACTCGGGAGTGCAAGAGCCTCGTCAACGCCAGCACTGCGGGAGCCGACGCAGTTTTTCCTTGACCTCTCGAAAAGGCTCGCGGGGGACCTGATCCTGCCCTACCCCGACGCTGGGCGGGGATCAACTACATCTACAAGTCTGAGCAACTGGCAAGAACGACAACATAGCAAAGTTTGCCCTACATCGTGCCCTACGACATGGCAGAATACGAGGCCTATACATGCCGAATATGCCGTGTGGGGAAAGGCAAATGTCTCCCTGGAATGCGGAAAAGCCACGTGCGACAGGACACCCGGTGCCGCTTGCACGGACTGGAGCAGAGGCACCCTCCACCAGTGCAGGTGCGAGAACGAGTGAGCAAAACTACCGAGAACAAGGTGAAAATACAGTGTGATGGGGTAGCAGTTCGAGACACCGCAGCATGGCACCGCCTCATTGAGGAGTATGTGCCCGTGGAGCTCACCTGGCTTAGTCGCCCCCTCCTGCAGCAAAGGGGGGAAGACGGAGGGGAACTAAGCTACTTCGACGTCCAGGCGGGGAACAAGTGGTAAGAGAGCTACGTGATGCCAGAGAAAAATGGAAAGGCTTCGCATGAAAGCCAAAACACTCCTGGAGCTCTGCCGCAACCATGGCCGACATCCCCGGAAGTTGATCATGAACTTGGCGTATGATCCTTGTTCCGTCAATCCCTTATGGGAAGAAGCTGTGGACCGATGGGGGGAACCTGCCGTGGAGCTGCAGGGACCAACCAGAGTCCAGGAGGTGCTTGCTTACTGGGACGAGGCGGGGGACATACCAGCCGTTACGCCACCCATGCCGTGCTCACCGCGTGACGTAGGTGANAGCTGCAGGGACCAACCAGAGTCCAGGAGGTGCTTGCTTACTGGGACGAGGCGGGGGACATACCAGCCGTTACGCCACCCATGCCGTGCTCACCGCGTGACGTAGGTGACGAAGTGACCCAGCAAGGGGAGACGTGGGGAACCTGGGGGCCAGAGCGCCTGTCACCCCAGAGTGGCCGTGGGAGGGCACCGCCTTCAAGCTCCCAACGATGGGGGGACATGGCGGCAAATCCGCACGTCTACGGGGGGAGGTGGAAGCAAGCATGGAAGGTGAAGAATAAGCTGCAGTGGCGCGCACAAAGACAAACACAAAGACAAGGCGTCGACAGCGTGCGGCAAGGGAGCGGGTGTCAAGAGGGCACGAGTGAAGGGACACAGTGAGCTGGCTGAAAAAATAAATTCGCTTGCAGTTTAGACAACGGGGGAAAGGACTGCTTTTGACGGTTTGCGTTTGACTTTGTGGTTGAGGGTTTAGGGTGGGTTTGGGGTGCGTACTTGCAGAACCTTTCTTCCTCCCTCAGTTTCCTTAATTGTATCCCAGCACCGGGGGAATACGTGCATGTTTCAGACCCGAGGTACCAAACAGTCTTTGTAATATACCCGCTTGCCTTGAGCTGCAAGGGGGAGTGAAGCGTGTGCTTCACATGTATTGTAGCCCTGCTTCGGCAGATGACATCGCCAACCTTTGCTCCTTCTAGGCTTGCTGCCGACTAGCAACGCCTGGGCCCTAATTTTTTAAGGCCATCTTGGCCAAGACTTTCCGCTCCGCCTGCCAACCGAGTTGGTAATTCGATGACATCGTCAAGCTTTGTTCCTTCTAGGCTTGTTGCCGACTAGCAACGCCTGGGCCCTAATTCTTTGAGGCCTCTTGGCCAAGACTTTCCGCTCCGCCTGCCAACCGTGTTGATAATTCAGACGTGCACTTTTTCAGGGGGATACCAATTCATCCGGTGTGACTTTTTGTGTCCCTGCTGTAGTCAAACTCCTCACACCCATACCGGGGGGGAATATTAGCATGAGATCTTTCCTGACCGTAGAGCTTGTAAAAACCTGCTGATCTAGTTGACTTGTAAAGTCAGGAGCAGAGTTGTAAATGCAAGTGGCAGTGTTCCACGGCCTTGTAGTACTTTATACATTGCTTGTTCGGTTCGTTTCATCGTACCGTGGAACACTGGGGGGAAGGAAAACATGTTTGCTGGAGAGTGTACGTACATCCTGAAAACAGTATCGTAGTCTTGAAGGCTGTAGCCCAATGGATGTCCTACACTCGTTTCTCACTCCCCAAAACCCAATCAAAAGGCATTGGGTGGGCTTTGAAGCCCGGGGACTTTGACCGGTCCCCATGCCCAGGAGAGAGACAGGTTTAGGGTTTAGGGTTAGCGCGAACACTGCAGGATGTCCGTCAAAATCCGTCGCTTGCCTCGAAAGATTACCCAGACAGACATGGGTACTGAATTCGGTTGCGAAGTTTGTATACTGTGTGCAGACTGTTTGCACCCTGAGAGAGAGAGAGAGAGAGAGAGAGCGAGAGAGAGAGAGAGAGAGAGAGGGGCAACCCCTGCATCACAGCCCTGGCGAAAGAAAGAGAGAGAGAGAGAGAGAGATGGATCGAGAGGTCAGGTGACATATCAGTTTGCTCAGCAAGCAGATTTCCAAGTGCGTGTCTACGCATATCCAAAAAATTGTATCATTCACTTCAACCGCCTTCCTCGGATGTGGTGGTGTGGCTCGCGAGCATCAAGTGGGTACTGGCGGTGGGTTTAATTGTTTCGTCGTTGTGGGTTCATTCCTCGCCCATGTCGTTTGTTTTCAAGTTTGCTTTAAACTTTTTGCATGTAACCAGCCGCAAGTGGAATCTTACAGTACACCATTTTATGTTTCACGCCGAAGCCGACATTGCAATTGCTTCTGATGTCAAGCAAGCCCATGCACAGCTTTTTATCTTTGAAGGGCCGCTTGTGCAGCTGCCTTCAGCTAGTTCAAACCTGCTGCGACTACTGACTACAAGGTTTCGTGGTTGATCTAGAAATCTTTTTTCCGTAAGCGCACACACGGCACAACGGTCCCACATCTTCCATCAACTTTCAGTACACAAATTTGACAAAAGCTCGGCGCTGTTCAGTGTCTTGCAAACCAAATAACCGGTCAACAGTACCTGACAACTAGCATGAGCTACGAGAGCTGTCTATTCCTTGATTCACTCCTTGCATGTTGACGCCAGGTTTCGACCGTTTGTAAGCACCAGAAAGCTCAGGACTCTCCTGGCCGCATCTTGATCATGACCACGAACCACCCGGAGAAACTCGACCCTGCCCTTATTCGGCCCGGCCGCATCAACTTTGCCATTGAGCTGGGCTTCATGAAGGGCGCTTGCTTGTGCCAGCTTGTGTCACGCCTCATGGGGCAGGAGCTCACTGAGGCTCAGGCTAAGGAAGCGTGTGAGATCGCCGACAAGGGCAAGGTCACGCCAGCCAAGGTGGAGCAGTGCTGTGCCGAGGCCAGCTGCGTGCAGGACCTCCTGATAGCCTTGAAGAAGATTGCAGACCTGGAGCAGTGAACGCAAGTGGCCGAGGCCATCCCGCCTCCGTGGCTGCATGAGCTGGCAAGCGAAGCCAAGCACAGCATGCCACCCGTGCAGAGTGCGACTAGCAGTGATTTGGCTTGCGCAGTCAGCTTCAGGCTGTTTTTGCTTGTTTGGTGTCAGCAACAGCTGCAAAGTCCAGTTGCGTCAGGCTTGAATCCAATGATAGAGATGTAGCGTTGTCATGCCACACGCAGCACCGCAGGGGTAATGACTATAAAGAGGCAACCGGCAAGTCTGATGCAGCATGATTCCGAAGGCCATGGTGATGCAGCTAGACACTGGTTGCTGGTCTGCGGAGGACTCAAACAGAGCGACGGCAGGGAAGGCATGCTTTGAATCACGCCAAACGATTTAGGCAAGCTTGACCTCCGGTACCAGTATGTTGGCTATGTTGGGTCTGCGCCGCATCGGGCTCCTTTCATTCGCAAAATGAGCAAGGACAGGCAAGACTTTTCAGTCTACTTAAAGCCTCATTTTGGGTGCGCTGCCAGGTACTGTATCCGGGAATCGAAGCAAACGGAAGGCGCAATTCATTATAGTGGAATTTCACGCAGGTAGTTGTAAAGATGCACCATGACACCGTGCAACAGCAGTTCCCCCACCAGCTTGTATGATTTCTTGAACCTCAACCTGAAACGGCTTGCCATCTCGCGACTTGCCGCTTGCAAAATCTGATTCCAGCATTGTGCGGGTCCCAAAGCACGGGGTGGCGGATTTCTTTGTCATTCCTCGAGTCGTTTGGCTGCCCTTGCAGATGTAGCCCACGAGTGCGGGTGGAACTACAAACCTCTGGACAACGGGCTCAAAGGTGGATCTTTGTAGGAAATGTAGGAACCTCTCGCTGCTTCCGCCGGCGCCCAGGCGAACAGAGGAATACCAGTTGGGGCATAGTTATCAGTAGTTCCAGTTGTTCGGGTCTGCTTTCGCTGTTCCGCAGGCGTTGAAATCCGGCAGTTATCAAGATACAAACGACATCCTGGGTTCTTGCCTGGCTGCTGATCCCTCAAGCCTCCTTCAGCTGCCGCAGACTGGGGTTCTGACGAAGTCGTGGTTGAGAAGGCGAAAACAAAGGCCTGGGTGTTGGCGGCGCTCAGGGCGTATTGAGGGTGTCGAGGTTGTTGTTGGTGTTGGGTTGAGATGTGTGTTCAGTCCGTTGAGGGTGTTGAGGGCATCAAGGATGTTGCTGAGGACGTTAAGGGCTTTATGTTGTTCAGCATGTCGGGCATTGTTGAGGGGGTTGAAGGAAAGGGTGTTGAGGCCGTTGAGGCTGCTGAACTTGTTGACGGCATTGAGGGTTTTGAGGCCGTTGAGTTTGATTTTCAGTTTGAGGGGTTTGTGATTTTGGTGTTGCTACTGCTTTTTCGGGTTTTAAAGTTTAGTGGAAGAGTGTTGTCGGGTTTAAGAGGGCTGGGTAAGGTTGTAGGGCTTGGGAGATTTTATTTAGGGTTAGACGATTTAGGATTTGGGAGGGTTTGTAGGTTTATTTTAGTTAGGAGGGATTAGGTTTCGATTTGAGGGTAGCTTTTAGGTTTTTGAGGTTAGAAATGCTTTTAGGGGTAGGGGGTTTCAGCGCTGACCAAGGTTTAGGGCTTAGTGAGGCTTAGTGTGTTTTGGAAGGTTTAGGGTTTTGGAGGGTTCTAGGGCTTTCGGAGGGCTTAGGGGGGAGATTAGGGTTTACGAGGATCTAGTGTTTGGGTAGGATTGGGATTTCGGAAGGTTTAGGGTCTAGGAGGGTTTTGTGGTTTTGGGATGGTTTACGGCTCCGGGATGGTTCAGGCTTGAGGCATTTCACTTAGGTTTAAGAGGGTTTTGGGGCGTAGGCGGGCTTCTCGGGCATAGGGGGTTTGCGATGGGGCGGTTTAAAGTAATCGTTGTTTGGGGTGTCCGTTCTTTTCTTTATCGCTTTTCAGGGGAGCAGGGCTGTCAGGGATTGCGTGTACAAAGGCTGGAGAGGCTTTATTGAGGTTTAGGTAGCGGCCCCAGTGGCTGAAGCGCTCCGGAGCAGAGTCAGGCTGAGACTCCGAACTCAGGGTTTAGGGTTTCGGGTTTAGGGTTCCCCTGCTCAAAAAAGGGTTTCGGGTTCAGCAGCTCCGGATCGTTGAGTCTCTAGTCGAGCTCGCTATTTCGATCCTAGAAATATACCAACCCAAGATCCCTCAACACTTTATAAAACCTGCATCCTGAACCCTAATCAGCGACCTTCAGCATCACTTAAACCGTATGATGCAGCCCCATTGAAGTGATGAACCTTCGAAGGAGGGTTTAAGCAAAACCCCTAAACCCGGTTTAGGGCTTGTTTAGGGTTTAGGGTTTTCAAGGGTTGGGGTCTAGGGTTTGGGACTTCAAAAATGTCAGGGGCCAGGACACAGCAGTAAGGACGTGAGCATCCTCAACGATGTAAACGCCATCTACCCAAATCCAACCCCCCACTATTACTATTATTTCATTTGGATATGTGAACAGGTACACCGCAGCCCTGAAGCTCCAAACCGCAACATTAAAACGCTCAACCCAAAACCCTTAACTCCCGAAACCTAAACGTAAGACTAACGTCCTTATCCTTAGCCCCTGCTTTCATTACACGTGGAGAACGGCTGGGACGCCGCGGCCCTGAGAGCCGATTCGCCCCAAGCGGGGGTTTAAGTAAATTGAAGCGGTTCGCCCCAAGCGGGGGTTTAAGTAAATTGAACCGGTTCGCCCCAAGCGGGCTTAGGGTTTAGGGTTTAGGGCTTTAGGGTTTAGGGTTTAGGGTTTAGGGTTTTAGGGTTTAGGGCTTAGGGTTTTAGGGTTTAGGGCTTAGGGTTGGGTTTAGGGTTTAGGGTTTAGGGTTTAGGGTTTAGGGTTTAGGGTTTAGGGTTTAGGGTTTAGGGTTTAGGGTTTAGGGTTTAGGGTTTAGGGTTTAGGGGTTTAGGGGT
>BGNK01006411.1:6258-17026 GCA_003297005.1 Symbiodinium sp. clade A Y106 | reverse complement strand
GGCACTCGAATGAAATCGTGTTCTGTCATACTTCCTGCCGAACCAACGCTCAATTGAGAATGAGAAGCTAGAATTGACCAGGAGCCAGGCCCCTCACCTTTTAAACTCAGATCCAGCTCGGTTTCGTCGAACATCAGGTTTAAGATCCAAAGCTTAGGTGGGTTGCTCGACTCTGACCGTGCGCAATGTCTTGCTTTGCCTAGCTCTTGCGCAAGGCCTTCCTCTTGCTTCTTCAAAAGCATACTAGACACAAAACTACGAGCGTGCAACACATGAGCCGCTCTGGCTCCATCTATCTCGTTGGCGACCTGGCGCAACGCCGATGATGATTGAGAAAATGCTGCTCGGAGCAACGCTTCCGGCGTCCACACCTTCCAAGCGCCTTTACCGGACACCTTGGCTCTTGTCTCTGATGATTCCATTGGCATCAGGTGATCTGCCGTCCTGCTCCTTCCAGAAGAATTAGCATGAGTTGCTTGCAAACGGCTTTGCCGTCGTCTGTGTGCCTTATGTGTTTCCTTCATGCTTTTTGACTTCTTTAAGCCAACCCGTCTTCTTGCCAGCCCGAGTCCTCGTCCTCTGCCGCCTCTGCCTCTGCCTCTACCGTTTCGACCTGGCCTAACGCCTGCTCCTCCTCTTCCCCGGCCAGCTTGCTGTGGGCCTGCTGCTCTTTGCCTGGCAACTCGCTGTTGACGGGCTGGCAAGCGCGCAGGGCGCGGAACTACATGTGGCGCGTGTTCCACGGCAATGTTTGCGAGATCTTCAAGATCAAAATCGAACATGTCACTTTGGGACCTACTCACTTACTCGCGATTGAGCCTGATGCAATCAGCAGCAGCGGATTCTTCGAAGCACACATCTTGGCCTTCACTGAGCACTCATGCCTGGACTGACGCCACCCTGGTTTGATAAAACATGACTCTGGACTCTTAACTGAAGTGTGCTNCCCCCCCCTCCCCGGGCTTTCACTCAGACAGCGCAACGCCTTCTTTCCAAAACAACTGCCTCAAACTGCAGCTGTAGCATAGTAAACGACAAGTGCGAAACAGTTGTGAAAAAAATGCAGTGTTTAAAAAACCATTGAAAAACAATTGTTCAAAAAAACACCATTTTCAAAACAATTGAAAAACAATTGTTCAAAAAAGCACAAATTTCAAACAATTGCAAAACAATTGTCAAAACAATTGACAACTGCAAAACAATTGCAAAACAAATGTCCAAAACAAATGTCCAAAACAAATGACCAATAATTATACATACCCTCAACAGAAGCTTCTGGAAAACATTCAAAGAAACGTTAGCAGAGATCCCCCAAAATTTCGACGGCCTTGCTACATGGTTTGGCGTCCTGTGCATCCTACCCTGCTGCAGCTGGTTAACGGCATTTCTGCGGCAGTGCACAAGCATCATCTCGACCACAACAGGAATTACCTGAACCACTCCAAGCTGCAGGGTGTGCTGTCGATCCGCTGCTTGGTCTTCGCAATTTTGAGTTTCTCTCGCAGCTTTTTCTCCCTGGGAGCACTTGCATGATAGTTAACCTCAACGTCCAAGTTCGAGCCTTTCGCGGTTTCGGTACATGGTCTGGCGGCATGTGAGATTTTTATGAAGTGTTCGAGAAAACACACTGGCAAGCCGGCTATAGCTCAGTTGGTAGAGCATCTGACTGTAGAGCTTTGAGCCTTGCAGCTATCAGATGGTCCCTGGTTCGATTGCGGGTGGCCGGATTTTGGCTGAGCGTAGCCATGTGTTGATTTGATCCAGACAACTCAAACAGCCGACTTGCCAACACTCCCATGTCAAATGCAGCGTTGCAGAAGTGCATACGCAAGTTAGCAGCAGGGAGGCCACTGTTCCATAGCCGTTCAGGCCAAAGCTTTGCAACANCGCTCTCTGCGCTGAATCGATTGCGAGATGTAGCTGCGGGCTCCACTGCGGTTGAAAATCCCACCAGCTCTCAGCGGCTGGATACGAAAATCGCCGACTTGTTCCCGAACTCGTGCGAGGAGAGTTGGGCGAGGAGAGTTTCAATTAAAGCCTGCCGGAACGGACAAATATCCGTAAAAAGGCAGCTTTCAGCCGTTTTCTCCGTGCTCTGGCAGGGGATCAGGGAAAAGCTCCGTTGCCCAAAGACCTACAGAACCTCAAGCAGNACAAATATCCGTAAAAAGGCAGCTTTCAGCCGTTTTCTCCGTGCTCTGGCAGGGGATCAGGGAAAAGCTCCGTTGCCCAAAGACCTACAGAACCTCAAGCAGGCTCAGCTGGTGGACGACCATCTGATAGCTGCAAAGCTCTACAGTCAGATGCTCTACCAACTGAGCTATAGCCGGCTTGCCAGTGTGTTTTCTCCAACACCTCCTAAAAATATCACATGCTGCCAAACCATGTACCATGGCCGTCGACGTTTGTGAGCCTCAGGATGTCGCATGACACACTTGACATTGGAAAGCAGCTTTATAGCACGTTAGCACCAAACTCAGCCGCCTCTGGCCCATTTCGTCCCACCGTCCTCGCACTCACACAACACACGCAGACAAAGGATTCAAGCCGTCCCTTGCTAGTCTTCTATTTTTTGAATGGAGACGAGCTCCTTCAGTCCGAATCTCGTGTTTGCAGACAAGCCCGACACAAGTCGAGCGGCCTGCTGATCGCAGTCCCACTGATGTACCCAGGCAAAAATTCGACGAACACTTCATAAAAATCTCACATGCTGCCAAACCATGTACCAAAGGCCGTCGACATAGACCAAGCAGCGGATCCGCAGCACACCCTGCAGCTTGGAGTGGTTCAGGTAATTCCTGTTGTGGTCGAGATGATGCTTGTTGATTTCCCTAAGGCAAACCGTGGCTGGAGGAGCAGAAGCGCTTGAGGCACAAAGCCACAGTCGAAGAGTTGGCGAGCAAGTTGGACATCGGGGTCTTCACGCCGTTGTTGCTTCAGAGCTTCTAGCGCAGTTGGGCCACTTCTTGCCTCCGTCTGAAGAAAGCAAACAAAACAGTGACCGCAGTTACGCCAAGGGATTGTTGTCTTTACTGCGTTCGGGAGTAGCGGCCATGCTCCAGCACAGAATGTCACCTGCAGCACTTTTCAGTGAGCTGGCCATCGCTCTTGACNTGTCTTTACTGCGTTCGGGAGTAGCGGCCATGCTCCAGCACAGAATGTCACCTGCAGCACTTTTCAGTGAGCTGGCCATCGCTCTTGACATGGTGGTTGACTCGCAGTTGCCACCTGCTCACGCTGAGAGAGTTGCTTTAGCCTACACCCACAAGCGCCGAAGGCTCCTGTGCGAAGCCTCGTTGAACAAGCCTTTGAAACAGGGAGACGAGGCATCCTTCGAGGATGCCATGGCCATCTTCTTGCGAAAGGACCAGCTTTGCACAGCGAGGTCATAAAAGCATCGTTTGGTTTGCAAGTGAAATTCGCTCAAGCTCTGAACATGCAATGACTGCACGCGTGCTAGTTCTTTCGAAGCAAAGCTCGTGGCATCGCCAGCACACGAGTTGCCCTGTCTAGACAAACCTCATCCTTCAATAAGAAACTTTCCAGCTTCTGTTGTGGTCACCGATTTGCCATGAGCAAGGCTACGAGGGGCCTGTGGCCTAATGGCCTTCGGAACCAAAGATTGCAGGTTCGAGTCCTGCCAGGCTCACATGACCTTCTTTTTCCAACTTGCCCATGCTTCTATCGCACAAGTGAATGAGTTTTCTCGTAAGCCAAAAACTATAGTAAGAGTTTTTCCTTGCTCATGCGTGCAAAGATCGTTTGCGTATCGGAAACAATGTTTTCGTTTGTAGAACGAGTGTTGTCAGAGATTTTCGGCTTGAGCTTTCAGCTTTTTATGGCCAAATATGCGGTGATCTTCACCATATCCCGTGTTTTTTATTGTCTTGACTCGTGACGATCGTGCGCGTCATGCTGCACGGGTAGATATGCTTCCCAGCCAGATGATCAAGTTCCCTTAGCTCAGTGGTTAGAGCGATCCGCAGGGAACTTTCGTCGTCTTGGTGGCACATTGTCAGCTACTTAAGATTCCTTTGCGTTTATGGTGCACGCGCTCGCTTACGGCTTGGCAGCATACCCAATAATCGTTGGTTTACCCGCGTCAGGCCATGACCTAAACGGAGGCGGCAGAGTGAGCTGCAAGGTCGTCAAGCTTTTGGGCGAGGGGGGCCGGCGGGAGGCCACTGGCGGAGCGCCCCAGATACCTGCCACACAAGATGTCTCTCTACGTGAGACGACTAGCGCAAAAAGCGGAGGCTGCCACTGCCACTCTCACCCTAGCTCAAGCCGAAAATCTCTGACAACACTCGTTCTACAAACGAAAACCAAAGAAAGACATATGAGCCTGGCAGGACTCGAATCTGCAATCTTTCGCAGACCAACGCCTTATCCATTAGGCCACAGGCCCCTCGCAGCCTTGCGCATGGCAAATCGGTGACGACAACAGAAGCTGGAAAGTTTCTTTTTGCTGGATGAGGTTTGCCGCTGACGACTTTGCCGGTAGTGCCGGGAGCTTGTGAAACCATATCTTTGCATGTACTTGCAAACTAAACGATGCTTTTATTACATGCCACAGAATCTCAATGGCTGCAAAAGCCTCCTGTGGGATTCGAACCCACGACCTCCCGCTTACTGAGCGGGTGCTCTACTAGCTTTCAAGCTCTGAAGGTCCCCGGCTCGATCCCGGGTCTCGGCAACTGAGCTATCGCGGCTCTAGTTGGGATATCCGGCAAAGTCTTTGCCCGACACCCACGGCACACATTCAACACAGGGCTGGCAGTTTCCTGAGCTCTTCACCACGTCTTCCCGCAAAGATACCGAGGCACGTCCGGGCACGCATTGACTTGGTTCGGCAACGGCTGCCCTCAAGTACTGCCATTTTCTTTTCTCAGTGGTGGGGAAATGCTCCGGCAGAAAGTGACACTTCTGCAGCTATCATGCCCTCGTACTCATGCCACTTCATGCCAGTCCTGCACCACAGATTATACTTTGTGTGTCCCTCCTCTAAAACATCTCAGCAGTGGCGATAGCGTGGTTGGCAGCGCGTAGGTCTCATAATCCTAAGGTCGTGAGTTCGATCCTCACTCGCCACATGTTGCAAGTTTGTGAAATGGACTGACGTAGAAGTGACACCTCACTCATACTCCCAACCGAGCGCAGTGTAAGCTGGGATTGCTTCCAACGTGTGTCGCCCTCATAGTGCCCGTTAAGATGACACAAACCGTGTACTGAAACAGCGCTCTGGCGTGCTCGCAGCATCTATCTAGCCATTGATTGCTACAAGACTTTTGCGATCGGCCGCCTGAGACCAACCTCCCTAGACAGGATGAAAGTTGCGCAGATCTCGTCGATGCCAGGGAAGTCAGCGAACCCAGGACCTCTCGCACCCGAACCGAAGCGAGAATCATGCCAACCAAACAGCCAGTGAGTGCTTCTTTCGGCCAACCCATGACAACTTACGAACTAGCTTGCGGAAGACTTGGCTGAGTGTGCCAACCAACGCCAACATTAAATTCTAGAACTCGGTCAACGCAACAAAGGTGTAGGCTCATACAACCAGCCAGGATCGATTCCCCACCAGGAGTCGAACCAGGGTTGTCACGGCCACGTCGCGACGTCCTAACCACTAGACGATAAGGACTCTTCATCTTTTGGCAGACTCTGCACACTTTTCTTCTGGACGAGAGCCTTGACAGCTTTGACAAGCAGCAGCAACCATGGTGCCGAGCCCAAATTGATGGAGTCGGACTGCACGCGAAAACAAGTGAACAAATTGGCGTTCGCCGGGCTGCTTCTGCCGGCTGCGTCATCTTTCAAGTGACCTTGACCCACCACGACATCAGGTTACTCTTCTATTAAGAACTAGCTCGGCTTCTCTGTCCTGGTAGTATTGTATTTTTAAGACAACAGCTGAGTTACCAGGCTTCATCACACATCGTCCCCATATTCTTGCCGTGACAGGGGCGAGATGCCTCGAAGGACAAGATAAATCAAAAAGCCAGGCAGGCGAACCACCTGCTGGAGGTGAGCAGCCTGACAGTGTGAACTCGGGGAGTCAGACAACTCAAGGCCAAAGGTGCAAAGAGTACCTTTCATACACTCTGCATCACCTCAGCGAGGGAGCAGTTGCTAACACCTCCAATGACAATCGGGATATCACACGTGCAAGATCGGCAACCAAAGAAACGGCACAAGCAAGCATGAACAAGTTGCCAGTCATTATGAAGCCTCTCCTTAAATTTGGAGGGGACGAGGCCTGCGGTATGGGGNAGATCGGCAACCAAAGAAACGGCACAAGCAAGCATGAACAAGTTGCCAGTCATTATGAAGCCTCTCCTTAAATTTGGAGGGGACGAGGCCTGCGGTATGGGGATCTTCTTGATTTGAAGTCCGTGTTAAGACTGATGTCCCAGCTGCATGTTCGGAGTTCAGCAAAAGTTTTCCGGGCGTTTCGGGTTTAGGACTGACTCATCAAACCGGGCTTTGGGGTTGAGAATACCTGTAGCCGAAAAGACCTACCTCTTTAAGGAAAAAGATTTTGTAGGTTTGGAGTTCACGGCCACAGGCTTGCGATGGTAACATATTCGCACCCGGAAGCATCGTCGCTAGTCGCTCACGGCCACAAGCTTGCGACGGTAACGGAATCGTGTCCCCAAGCATCGTCGCTAAGTCAGACAACTCAAGGCCAAAGGTGCAAAGAGTACCTCTTATACACTCTGCATCACCTCAGCGAGGGAGCAGTTGCTAACACCGGCGACTGGGATATCACACGTGCAAGATCGGCAACCAAAGAAACGGCACAAGCAAGCATGAACAAGTTGCCAGAGGCGGCTGAGTTTGGTGCTAAAGTGCTACAAGCTGCTTTGCAATGTTTACCTCATGTTGCCTCGGCAGGAAATCAACGACATGATAACTGCAACTGGCGGCTGCTCTAATCACTGGGAAAGGTGCCCAGCTGCTCAAAAACAAGCAGGCACACACGGGTGCACTAGCAGCAGTGACGAGTGGTGTCGCAAAACTCTTCCTGTCGCTGAAAATGGAAAAAGCCAGCTCAGCCTAGTCGTCTTGAGTCAACACATGACTGAGCTCAGCTAAGATCCGGCCACCCGCAATCGAACCAGGGACCATCTGATAGCTGCAAGGCTCAAAGCTCTACAGTCAGATGCTCTAGCAACTGAGCTATAGCCGGCTTGCCAGTATGTGGTTACTCAAACCCGTAGAACAATTTCACATGCCAAACCAGGTACCAAGGTTCCTGTATCCCCAAACCCTATGTCCCCTTGGTTGTAGTTAGTTAGAGCACATGCCTCAAAACCCTCGTCTAATCCTGCAGGCCGCCTACAACGGGTGTTCTTGCAGTCTACGGGTGTTTAGAGTCTAGGGGTGTGGATTTTTCAAGCCACTGTGTTTCGGGGTTTAGGGTTTGGGAAGCCGCTTTTTTCTTGGCTTCAAACTCACACGCCAGAGGCTTCAAACGCCACTGGCATTTGAAGCCTCGTTGAGGAGGAGCTTCAAAGCGCTACCTCACAGGCCTCATCAAACAGGAGCCAGTGTTGGGGAATTGCATGTGAAGCCTCGCTGAAGCCGGTCTCAAACTCATCCCCTGTGAGCTTCGAATAACACCCGACTGTCGGGGACTCCTGTTCAGGCCTGCTTGGCCAACTGAGATGACAGAATGCCTCACGAAGAAGGTCCCGCGCGGATTTGAGCCGCAATCGCTGGATTCAGAGTCCAGAGTGCTAACCGTTACACCACGGGACTAGTTGATCGAAACTTGGACAAGCTTCCAACGAGGACTTCAACTCCCCTTTTCCTTCCTGCCAAAGAGCCAGATCGCTGGCTTTCTCAGTGCTTTCTGAAAATCTGCGCTCTGAGGTGCAGGTTTGAAAAAAAGTTGCCTCAGGTATGAGGTTGCCTTTCTGAAGATCTTTGCTCTGAGGTGGAATTTTTGTGCAAAAATTTGATTCAGGGTGTGACGTTTTCTTCCTGGAAATCTTTGCTCTGAGGTGAAAATTTGCGACAGAAATCAAGTTTTCTTTGCTCTGAGCTGGAATCTTGCGAAACCAATTTCGACATTGGTTGCAGATACCTCAGCCTGAAATTCTTTCGGAGCTGAATCTTCTCGAATCAAACCCTCCTAAAGCAATGCTAGTNCTCTGAGCTGGAATCTTGCGAAACCAATTTCGACATTGGTTGCAGATACCTCAGCCTGAAATTCTTTCGGAGCTGAATCTTCTCGAATCAAACCCTCCTAAAGCAATGCTAGTAGTGATCTTTCCTTGTTGATGGACCAGCTGATTTCGAACATCTCGGCTGTGACACAGCAAAGCCGTTGATCTCCAAGGAAGATGCATCAGCCGGCAATCGAACCCGGGTCACATCGATGGCAACGATGTATTCTACCAATAGACCACTGATGCTTCTGGAAAAGCCGAAGGCTGAGAGAATGATTTTGCAAGTTTTTGCCTTCCAGCTTCGGCATAGATTCGGCCGGATGGTCGCTACTAGCCATCCGGAACACCTCCTTCCTGAGTTCTTCTCCAGGACCTTCCCCCCGCACTAGCATGGTGTTTCTGCGCGAGGGCCATATGAGTCCAGCCTCTGCTGTTTGAATCGTCTTGTGGCTGGATATTAGCCGTGTTGATTTTTGATCCAGACAACTGAAGACGACTCAAACAGCAAAGGCTGAGCTGGCTTTTTTCCATTTTCAATGACAGGAAGAGTCTTGCGACACTAGCAGCAGCATCGGTGACTGCCGCTAGAGGCGGTTGTGTGTGTTTGTGTGTGTGTGTGTGCGCGTTTTTTTTGGAAAGCAGCTTGGGAGCACAGCTCGGTGCAATTATTTGAGTTTAGACACAAACAATCACCTGGGTACATAGCTCAGTGCCCTTGTATTCGACTTGTGTCGGGGTCTGGAAACGGAGATTCGGATAGAAGGAGCTGGTCCCGTTCAAAAAAAGATTGAAGACTAGCAAGGGACGGCCAATGAGTACGGTTGTGTGCGTGTGACAAGCCAGGACCGGGTTTGTTTCGATAGTCAGTTCAGAGAACTATTCGTGAACACAGACACTGTGTCCAAGCGGCTAATTCCCAGAGCAGCCCTTTGCAGATTGTCTACTGATGAGACACCGGGTTGTCTGTCCAGATCAAGCAGCTAGGCTCCCAACCTTCTGATCTGGAGTCAGACGCGGCTGCCGTTTCGCCAGACCCCCAATGGATCGACCTCGAAGCAGTGCAACATAAAGTCAAGACCATGCTGTTTTTTTCTCGAACACTTCATAAAAATCTCACATGCCGCCAGACCATGTACCAAAGGCCGTCGACATTTTGGGGTGTCAGGGAGAAAAAGTCAGACCAAGAAGCGCACACCCTGCAGCTAGTCTTCAATCGTTTCTTTTTTTTTTACGGGGACGAATGTCAAGTGTCATGCGATATCCTGAGGTCCCCTACACTCACAGGGGCTGCATGGGCGGCGAAGGCCCTTGGGGAGGCCGAGCCTAACCCACTGACGATCCGGGTCATTCACTAACCTTTTCCATACAACCCCGCGAAAGGAACCCGCCCTTGCAGCATATCCTGCACGTTGCCTTGCCTTTACAGGACACTCCCTGGAACGACCAATGGAACCGTTTTCATGCAAGCTTTCGGACATACTCGAGGCGGGACTCGATCCTTAGGAGGGAGGCGCCTTATCCATTAGGCCACACGAGCTGGTGATTGCTGGCCGGCCAATGTTAACATCCGCTTCGTGCTCACGGGTTCACCGGCCAGCTGGCAACTCGCTAGAGCTTTTTTTTGACTGAAGAAAAGCGAAACTCCTCGAAGAGATGCCACCTGTGTTCCCGGGAAAACAACCGGACTAAAATTCTATAGTCGGTGCCGGGCCTACCACAAGACACCAGGGTTATTCTTCCATTAAGAATTTTTAAAGCTTCATTGATGCCTCAAATGTTCGGGATTTGCGTTTGAAGCCTTGTCGCTAAGGGTGGCTTCAACTATATTTCACACGGGGCAAAAAATTAGTTTGAGGCTTGGTTGAGGGTGGGAGTGGATTAAGATTCGCTGGATTCAGAGTCCAGAGTGCTAACCGTTACACCACGGGACCAGTTGATCGTAGCTTGGACAAGCTGCCAAGCAGGACTTCAACTCCCCTGTTCTGTCCTGCCAAGAGCCAGATCGGTCACAAGGCCAGGTTCTTGCACCTTTGCTCCACTTCACTGGTTCAGTGTCTCCATTTTTTCGGAAAATCTGCGCTCTGAGGTGCAGGTTTGAAAAAAAGCTCCCTGAAGCCGGTCTCAAACTCATCCCCTGTAAGCTTCAAATACCACCCTCTTGTTGGGGCTTGCTTGGCTGTGACCTCCAACTGACATGACACGGTGCCTCACGAAGAAGTCCCACACGGATTTGAACCGCCACGGGACCAGTTGATCGAACCTTGGACAAGCTTCCAACCAGACTTCAAGTCCCCTTTTCTGTCCTGATCAATCACAAGGCCAATTGCTTGCACCTTTGCTCCACTTCACTGGTTCAATGGACAGGGCTTTGGCTTTCTGAAAAATCTGCGCTGAGGTCAGGTTTGAGGAGTCGTTGCCTCAGGGTGTGAGGTTGTCTTTCTGAAAATCTTTGCTCTGAGGTGGAATTTTTGCAAAAATTTGATTCAGGGTGTGACGTTTTCTTCCTCTTTGGAGCTGAATCTCGAGTCACACCCTCCTGCGGATGTTAGTAGTGACTTCAACGTGCGATCTTTCCTTGTTGATGGACCAGCGGA
>BGNK01006410.1:8242-23647 GCA_003297005.1 Symbiodinium sp. clade A Y106 | reverse complement strand
TATATCCTGCTTTTTTGGCTTCGCTGGTCTATGTGGTACGTGCGCGCACACACGCACGTACGTACGTACGTACGCACGCACGCACGCACGCACGCACGCACCCACGCACGTACACACGCACAAGCACGTACGTACACACGCACAGCTGCCATACGTACACCACGTGGCTACATCTACTTAAAACACTGTTTACAGCCCCCTCAACTTAGCTAAGGTATAACTATCAAAATCACTTCCTGCTGCTGTTCGGCTGCTTACTGGTACCACGGTTGTTGCACAAACCTGCTCTTGCCAAAGGGGTTGCTTCTTCTTGTTGCCACCCGCACGAACAATAGCGACACCATGCTGCCTGCTGTCAGCGGTAGGGCCAAAGATAGATTAGTCAATGAGTCAAAGTAGTGTCATCAGCTGCAGACATTTTGCAAGAAGTAGCTTACGCTGAAGCGGAAACGAAGCATGACCTGACACTGGGGCGCATTTCTGAAGACCTTTCTGAGCTGCGGACACCGGGCTCTGGTCGATGGACTCGTAGTTTATGCGCCCATCCGGCCCTGAAGGAGTGGGATACCGGCACTCCCACACTCAACAAGCTCCCGATCTCCCAGCTCTGATTCTTCGGACTCATGAGCTCATGCTGGGACTTGGGCGAAAGGGCAACGAAGACTGCCGTGGCGGCGTGCCCTGCGCGCTCCAGCGTCGAACTAGCGACCGAAGCGTACAACACAACAAGCATCCACTGCCTTCCAAGCAGGCTGCACAGGCACCTGATCCATGAGACAAGGCAACGCACCCGCCAACAGCATCTGACCCAGCGCGAGAAGTCTAGAGGCCCTGTGACAGCAGTCGAAACATGTCCAAACAAGATGCTCCTCTGCTCTTAGGCTTGACCATCAAGAAGTGCAACAGACTTACCACAACATGATGATTCATGCTTCTCTTGCCAGATGCTGCCCGAGCCTGGGCAGCAGATGCCGTGGCATTTCTGCACACCTTTTCCAGGGATTTCCAGGGAAGAGTTTTCCCTCTCTGATTCTATGACCCACAGAGCCTGGGCAATGCAGAATTGAGGGTTTGCATACCGTGAAAGATCTTGATTGAATGCTTCCACCTCCCTTTGTCATTGCTTTGCCATGGCCCTGCGGCCTTGCCCCACTTGGACCTCACCAGGGCTGCCGCCGCGGCTGCTGCTGCCAGCCGCGGAACTGCACGGGTGGACTTAGGATGTAGTATATTATAACCTATTGTAGTATACTATACCATAATATGCTATAGTATATAATACTATACTATACTGTTCGCTCCAGCTCACGGATTGGAGGAAGGCATAGCTCGCCGGAGTCTCCTTGAAACACAACTTGATCTCAGCTGAGGCTTTACCGAGGGTTGACCGTGGAACTAGCACCTGCCAATCGCCACATAGGCTTCTAAAAGCATTGTGACAAACATGAGGGCCGAGCCTTTAACAAGATCTGTTGGGGTTCTGAGGACAGTTAACAATGGAGGTGCAGAAATGCGTTCCAGCAAAGTGGCTTTGTCTGCGTCGTGGTGTGAGTGCGTTTTTGCAATGCTCAGGGTGAAGGCAGGCTGCCACATTGGACTGTGACTATGATCGGCACAGCTAGCACTCCCTCGCCAATGCACTCCAGTTGACGAAGCAGAAGCCGTCCGGGGCCAATACATCAACTACTACGACTACGATCAGCTGCTGTTTCTGACACACACGCACGCGCATTCCGTAACCACGCTGCCTGCAGAACCTTGAGGTGCTGAAGCAGCTGCCTAGCGCGGTCATTGAATAGGGGGGTCTTTTTGGAACAGCTTCCAAGGAAGGAGGAGCTCTGTCTTGAAAAGCTGTTCGATTCCGCGTTTGATTGCCGTGAGCCACTTGCCGGGACAGCCGTGCAACGCCGAGCCCACAATTGCCTTCGCTGGCAGCGTCTGCGGCAGGCCGGCTGCATGAATCGGGGGCTGCCTGGAGGCACCTTCTTATCAGAACCAGACGGCTTCATCGTGTGGCTGCGGAAACGAACACAGATGTTTCGATATTTTCAGATTCATCACGAACATGTCGTCTTGCTTCGTACCTTAGACTCTCATTGGGCCTCGATGTTAAGGATGCGGGTATGTTGACCGGGGCACTTCCGGAGTCCAGAATGCCGAAAAGCACAGATCCCGAAGCAGGACCTGCAGCACCGACGCTGAAGGCAAGGGCCATGGCTGGAAAGCCACCTATCTCTGAGGCGCAGTGCTGACCCAGGAATGCAATGGGATCTCTGCGAATGCTCCAGAAGAATGCAGTTGGAACAGATTCTTGAACAGGCTTTCCTGGATGCTGCAATGATCTTGCATGAGGTTGAGCTTCGGCTTGAAAGGAAAACCGAAGTAGTGTGGGATCACGAGGTGCTGCGCACGTACCTGAGCAGGAAGCTCACCCCTTTTTTGTCCCAGGCAACAGCCGGCTGAATATGACACTGCTATCCTCTGCAAAGCAGCCCTATAGCAAAAGCAGATAGACAAGAAGCTGGTAGTGGACGCATCCGAACCGGAGCGGTCAAGTTGCCGTGCATCGCATAGGTACCAAGCAAGATTGAGCCAGCTGTGTCGTCACTGCAGATGCAGATAAAGCGCTGGAACATTCCCAAGTATTCACACATCACTGCGCTGGGGTGGCGAACAATAAAGCATAATTTGGTGAACGGCTGAAGATGACGTTCGACTCTCACTCATCTGACCAGGGCCACTGGCCCAGTTTCACTCATGGCAACACTGAGCAACTAGGATGAAGATGCATGACAGAGTCTGACAGAGAGCAGATCCAGCTATCTGCAGCCTGCTACGGCAAAGACAGGGTCTGCATGCGTATACCAAACGTTGACAAGGCTTTGAGGCGAATGGATGCATTAGTAGAGGTGCACTAGCGTGGCACCACCCCAACATAGGCCCATCATAATGACTCTGTGAGGCCTTTGATTCCACGACATAACAACCTGGCATCGAAAAACGGCCGCTATGCACAAATCTCAGGGTGTCGCTGACGGGGCGACTTCTTGCGCCCTCAGCTGCTCCAAATGTCTCCTGCAGTGGCCGGGCCAAGATGTTACGAGGAACATAAACATAAATTTGTATGTCTGTATATATATATATGTATATACAGACATACATACATACATACATACATACATACATACATACATACATACATACTTTCATACAATGTTACATCATAATACATAATTATTGCGTGTGTAAATGTATATCTATATATATATATATATACTTAATTGAACAAGCTCCCGTCCTGAGACTCAAGGCGTGATTGGCTTGTCCGGCTTGCCACCCTCGGTCACGAAGATGTTGATCAGCCTCAACTCTGTGATGGGTTCCATTGGCGAGATGGGGCAGGTCACGACTTAGATGGCCTCGCCACCTACGGGGATAGGTTGGGTCAGAGACTGCTCAGCGCAGCACCAGAAGAAGATGACGAAGTAGACGATCGTGAGCCACGGGACCTTCCGGCGATGGACGTAAACGGATGCATGGTCCGGGCTGCAACAAAGTGACTGCTGCAGTGCACCGCGACCACTGCAGGAAAAAGGCCATTCCCCTTAACTCCAGCTGGATTGACAGCTGAGCTGCGCCGGCAAATGGGCCCTTGATGCTGGCACTGCCCTCCTTGGTGTAGTCGTCGACAACCTGCCAGGATGCCAGGAGCACTTTTTCTCTGTGTAAACGATGCTTAGGGTTTGGGAGTTTTGCTCTGACGCACGCTGGAAAGAAACAGCAACAGCATCTAAGTACACACCTCATGCTGCAGACGGAAGGGCTCTGGTACCTGCCTCACCAAGCTCATGTTTTTGCATATGGTAGTGACAACCGCACCCCACAACCACAACCTCGGAACTGGCATTGCACGCTCATGGGCATCTCCCAAGTTTAAGCAAACGAAGCGAAGACAGCTACTCGCTTGCTCTATCAGACAGAGACCCTCAGGGTTTCTTCGTGGCTGGCTGACCCACTGCTCCAACCTCTCACTCTGTCTTCCTCTTTGGGCAGGCTTGGAATTGCTATTATCAGCATTAATACCGAAGCACCACCCCACACAAAAGTGCACCCTCATGTTCGTGGTCTGCACTCCAGTCCCCGCTCGAGAAAAAAGCCTTGAGATCCCCAAGCAAACCGGTGTGTAACAATAGCTACAAGAAGAAGAATACTGATAATAAAGATAACAATAGACAAGAGTAATAATGTCATGATGCAGCGGCTGAACAGGCACACCCTCCCCTACCGGCGATCTCTGCAGGTCTCTGCAAGTCCTCCACCGCCTCTCTGTAAACTCTCGTGTTTGCCATCAGTAGGTCACGATGTCACTCTACATTACGGATACTGCCGCTGCAGACACAAATTGATGCACAGCCTAGGCACCCTATGGTGTTCATATCCACTCTCTGTCTCTCTGTCTCCGTCTGAGTCTCTTTCTCTCGCTTTGTCTCTGTTTGCTTGCACTCGGACAAAGGGCCTAGGCCCCCGCGCGCGGGCGCGCACCGGTCTGAGAGTCCGTTGTGAAACTCAACGGCAGCCGGACGAGGCACCGGTTTGCACCATCCCCCAATCCCTGAACACTAACTTTCCGCCCGGCCTCTTCTTGTGCCGGCATGAGTGGGCCAGCGCCGGTAGCTGGGACCCCCGCCAGCAACTACGTGACACGACTGCAGGCCTCCTGCTGCTTACAGAACAGGCAACGTGTCAAAACAGAAGGCTGGGTACTGCACTTTACCATGCTAAGGCTCCGGCCGGCAAAAACTGTGCATGTAACTGTTCTAGTTCTAGAGCTTAAGTATACTGTGTCCCCCACGGCGGTAAAAAACTTCCCCAGCTTCACTTTACAGGGCTCTGCACTTCTAGTGGTACGTGTCAGGGTGTATCACTTCCCCCTGTGCGTCAAAAGCTGCAGCATGTACACGTCTACGCCTATGGCTCAGGTCGCTCAGTGCTTCTGCTTCTGGTTGGGCCCCCTGCGTGTCCCGAGCCGTCTCCCCCATGTCTTCCGGGCGGTCCACGCGAACAGGCTCAAGCTGCTGCCTCTCGAACTCGTCCATGGTTTGCAGGAGTTCTTCGTCAGTCGGCCCCCACTGTTCTGGAGGAGTCGGCTGGCTCGGCCCCCATGTCACTTTCATCTGGGATACTGCCACTCCACTGCTCTGCATGCAGGGGCGGCACCCACGGCATCGTTGCTGGTTGCGACGCTTCTGTCGCGTCTCCCCCAGCTGACTGGTTCCCCACTTCCAGCTCTGGCTGTGGCTGCCCGAAGAGTTGTCCTTGAGAGCTGAAGCCCCCATCAGTGGTTTGCGTGTCGACAGTGATGGGGTTCTCCAGCGCCGACGTGACACGCCCCAGCACTGTTCGAACTGAGCTTCCGTCCTTGGCTAGGAAGGGCACAATGCCCCCCAGGTCTTTTTTTCAGGATTGCTTTGGTTGTGCCTCCTCTCTGTGGAGGGGCTTCCACGGCCCCTTCGCCAGCGGCTACCTTCCCACCGCCTTTTGCTGTGGTCTGGCGCGGCTGCGGCACCTGCTTCTGCCCCCGCGGTTGGCTGTGTGGCTGCCGGTCCCAGTCTGGTGCCTCTATTCGCGTTCCCCCCCCTGGCCAGGACTCTGGCCATTCAGCTTCGTCCTCTTTTTGCCGCAGACCCACATGGCGGGCAACTTCTTTCCACGTCTACCTTAGGCCGTCTGCACGGCCGCCTTAAAGCGTTTCCTGCCTCAGTTGTTCTGTCGGCTGCGGCGGCTTGCTGTCGTCATGCTGGGCTTGCGGCGCTTGCTGCTGTGGGCAGGGTTGTACCGTGTGCTGCGTAGGGGGCAGCGGGGCCGTCGTCTGCGGGGCGCTGATTGTGCCCTGTCCTGGCGTGCTGTGGCGGCTGTCTGCTGCGGCGGCGGTGGCCCGTCTGGTTGCTGATCTGCTGCGTGTGGCTGCTGCGTCTCCGCGCTTTGTTGGCGTTTGCTGCCGGGTGTTCTGGCGGTGGCCGCGGCAGGGTGCGTCCCACGGTTGCGGGTTGACTGGCCCGTTGAGCACGCAGGCTGTTGGCTGTGGGCCGCAACGGCTGTGTCTGCCTCCGGCCACTGCGCGGCTGCCGCTGCGGCGGGTAGTATGTGAGGGTGTACCCCCATTGGTTGGTCGATGGTGGCAGGCTGTCGTGGATTGCCCCTGTGACTCTGTTGCGGTGTGCTGTTGCGGCGGCGTCTGTCCTGGGCCTGCCTTGGCATCATCGGGCGCATGCCATGGGTCGTCAGGGTCACACGGTGGCGCGTATTGCCCCCATGGGTCGGTAGGTCGCTCGCCCGGTTGGAGGCCTCTAACGTATGTTGCTTGCGTAGGTTCTGGCGCTGATGCTGGTCGGTTGCAGTCGGCGCCTCTTGCCTCTGTGGCGCTGGCGGTGTTGTCGCTGCATGATGTGCTGGCCAGGCTGCGCGAGGAGCAGGTGCGGAGGTTGGACTTCGTGGATGCTCCCATCACTGCTTGCTGCTCGGCATCCTGGAAGGGTACCGGTATGTTGTGCGCCGGTTGCCCCTCGGGGCGCCCCCATGCAGGCAAAGTTGAGAAACTGGCTGTGTCGGGGCCTGCTGCTGCTGTGTGTTGGTCCCCTCTGTCCACTCCTCCGTCTGTGTCCACGGGTTTTCTTCCTGTCCGCTGCTGGCGTTGCGGGTGGTAGTGCGGCTTGCACTGTCGCCTGTAATGGCTGGAGCTGCTGCTGGCCGTGTGGGGTTGCCGGTGTGCTTGCTGCCGTCTGGGGTGCCGGCCCTCTGGGCTTAATGGATGCGGTGCCCAGCCAGAGGAGGCCTAGGAAGTGGCAGGTCGTCCGGAGAGCTCGCATGTTGCGAGCCGTCTCTGCTCGTGCGTTCGTGCTCTCAGGCCTTGAACCTTGAGCTGCAGGCACGAGGCGGTCATGGAACTGAGGTATACGCAGGTGCAGGTGTGGCAGATCCGCAAGCAAACGGCGTGGCGACTGCTCTACCTGCTCTCTCTGTTGAACGCATGGCACAAAAGACTGCAACTTACACCGTCAACTGCGCTGCTTCATTCGCTATGTGCTGTCTTCTGCCCCCTGCGTAGGAATTGGGTGTAAGGTTCATGAGGCTCCCCTGCTGTCCCGAGCTCCACTGTACGTCAAAACGTGTCACGAACTCCCCTGCCAGCAGCCCCCAGCTTTTCAGGTCCGCTGCAACCTGGACCCAACCCTCCCCTGCCACCTTCACTATGTTGCGCTCCGGATCTACGTGAGCATTGAAGCGCCCTTGGTGCCAGTATTGGCGCTCTCGGCGGGGCTTGCGAACTTCTTCCCCCCACCACTGCAGGTTTTTCCAAGTGAGCATAGGTCTGCCCCCCAGCTCTGCTCTCGCCATGTGGCCGTAGACGTCCCACACCCTTTGCAACAATAAGCTGCTCCATCTAGGCACCTGGGATTTTTGTGCAACGCCACACGTGCTGCTCTCATGGTGCGGACGTGGCACTGTTCCCAGGTTTCACCTGGTCGCCTTCCGGGGTGCATCATGCGTCTGATTTGCTGCAGCTGGGTGCTGCTCAGGATTGCATCCGTGATTTGCCACGCCTCTCCCCCCCATAGCACCGCCCCCCTGACGAGTGTTTGCTGCAGCTTCAGCCTGCTGCCCAGCGAGGTGGGGGCACACAGGAGATTGGCGTGCTTGTGGAAAGCTCTGCGCGCACGGTGATGCATTTCCACCACTATGGCCGCCACTTCCTCCGCGAACGTGATAGGTGAACCCAGTGCTGTGATGACCTCCCCGAACTGTCTGCACGCAACCTCCTCCCCCCCTATGTGGAAGCTGCCTCCCCCGGTGCTGCGGCTGAAGATAATGGCTGTTTTGCTGGGGTTGATGGTGAGGCCGTGACGCCGGAGTTGCTGTTCCAGGGCCGCCAACGATGCTTGCAGGTGCTCTCTGTCGTAACTCCACAGGTATGTGTCATCCATGAAAGCCCCCCCCCGATTGTGGTGGTGGCGGTCCCTGTGCCGGCGGTAGCATATGCTGTGTGGTTCCCAGCGCCGATTCAAGGTCATCGGCGACAACTCTTCCGAACAAGACGGGGCTATCGGGAGAGCCCTGTCTGACCCCGTTGGTCTGGGGTATGCTGGTCAATGTGTCCCCCATTGCCATCCTCACTTCCCACTGCGGTTCTTGGAGGAGCGTCCACAACAGTTCGTGCGTGATGGCATCTGGCCCTGTGGCTTTCCCCTTCTTCCAGGTTCTAGTGTTGACATGGCCCATGTCGGGCCTCATGGTCTTCACGGGCGAAGGTGATAATCATGGGGATGATCATGCCCTTGAACATCCCTAATAATATCCCATCAAAATATATGACACTCCTACTGTGTTGCTGTGGTTATGATAAACATCTCTACGACTGTATCAAAGTTTCTACGAAGATAAGTACAAATATTATCACTGCTAGCATTCCTACATGATTTTGCGATTTGTTTAGGGGTTAGCGCTAGACGATCGGCCAGAAACTTCCAAACCTGTAAGCACTGCCACCCCAAGCGCCAAATCCTCCCAACCCCACCCCTGGACCCTGGAGCCTTTTGCAACAGGCCTTTGCAGATCTCCGCCCGGCGGCCGACTTGCGAATACGTCTGACTTTGGCAAATGTGCCCACACTCTGAGACCCTCAACCGAGCAGTTTGGATGCAAGCCTGAGTGGGGCTTAGGCTTAGGTCTAAGGTCTGGAGTATAAGGAAAATGCATATTCCGGAGCTCAAAGTTGTGCACGTTAAAAGGTTCGCATCACGGCGCTTGTGTCCCCGAGCCCTTAACCGTAACTGGAGTCCATCATGATGGAGCTGCTGTTGTTGAAGATGGCCTCATCCAACGATGTAACGTCCCAAAGCCCCGATGTTAACCCCAAGCTGCCTTGGAAACCTAACCAAGAACGGCCATCTCTCACCTGCAGCCCTGCGCTGCAGAAACTTTGGAATTTCGGTTTGTAAGACTGGCAGTCTGCACGATGAACGTACAGCATGCCACGAGCCAGTGTGGCGCTACAGCAAAACTGCCGCCTATGAGGCATATTCGGGCGGGAGCTCTCTTTTGGGTGGGACACTAACACAGGTTTATTGGGCGGAACACTTGCTCCAGCGCCGCTTCTGGGGTAAGACACTAAGCAAATCTTGTTCCTTGTGAAGCGGAAACGAAAGCAACTCTGCTCCCTATTTGGTGGCTATATTTGGGTGGAGCATTGAATTCTTTTGGGTCCTTCTTTTAGTTGACGGTGCCGTGCTATAATATGTATTATATATATATACACGACCCAAAAAGGACCCTGATTTAGAGAACTACTCACCTAAACCCTAAACGCTAATTCCTAGACCCTAAAACCCTAAACCCACTTCCGTAATATGAGACAAAAAGAAAGTAAGCAGCGAATCTTTCAACACACACTGAACCTGAAACTCTGAACCCCTAAGCCCTCCAAGGGTTTAGAATTTGGGGTTCTACGGGAGTGATGGCTTCGAACTTTCTTTGGGCAGCTCTGGAAGAAACCCTACGGAACTCAGGCGGGTGCCCTGTGGCCGGCAAACCACTTAGAATGACAACGGCTTGAAGCCGAAAAAAATTGGAGGGTTGAGGGTTTAGGGTTTGGGGTATAGGGACGAACATCCCTTTGTGGCTTGTTGCGCAGGCGGCTCTTTCCTATTGAAACTATGGCTGGCCAGATGACCACAATGTCAACTTGACCTTTGGGATTCTGCTAAAGGAGTTATACTACACCAAAAATGCTGCCCCGTTTATGTTTTCGACTACTAAGTTACCCAGCAGAGCCTACGTAAGCAAAACCCAAGCACCCGAAAGCCCTTCACTCGTTCATGTCCGGAGCACCCAGGGACCTCGGCATGTAGTGCATTTTGGCATCTGTGGGCTTAGGGTTAGGGGTTAAGGGCTTATAGCGCTTCAGGGTTGGGGTTTGGCGTAAAGCTTCGGCTGCGGTTTCGGGTTGAGGGGTTTTTGGTCTTTGGGGCTTTGGGGGTTTAGGGCTTTAGGGCAATTTAGGGTTTGGTTTTCAAGGCTTAGTTGTTTGAGGGTCGTCGGGGTTCCGAAGTTTGGGAGTGCGAGTGGTCGAAGCTTCAGGTACTTAAGGTTTTGGGTTTAGTGGTCGAAAGGGGATGTTTAAGGCCTAGGGTGTTGGGTTTTCGGGTTTAGGTCGTAGGGCGCTGTGGGGTTGAGGGTTTTGGGCGTGGCAAATTGGGGCATAGCGTTTTGGGCTTAGGCCTTCGGGATAGTCTGGGTAGGTATAAATAGTTACTTAGGAGGCCGAGGGTTTTCGGGTTTCGGGTTTAGGGCATAGGAAATTGGGGCATAGTTTTGGGCTTACTTAGGCTTTCGGGTTAGTATAGGTAGGTCTAATTAATAACTTAGGTAAGCCCAAGGTTTTGGGGTTTCGGGTTCAGGTCATAATTAGGAAATTGGGACTTAGGGTTTTGGGCCTAGGCTTTTGGGTTGGTGTAGGTAGGCATAATTGACAACTTAGGTAGGCCCAGGGTTTTTGGGGTTTCGGGCTTAGGGCATAGGAAATTGGGGCATAGTTTTGGCCATAGGCTTTTGTGTTAGTACAGACAGGTACAATGAATAACTTAGGTAGGCCCACGGCTTTGGGGTTTCCCGGTTCAGGTCGTAGGAAATTGGGCCATAGGATTTTGAGCCTAGGCTTTTGGGTTGGCATAGGTAGGTAAATTAACTACTTAGGTAGGGCCAGGATTTTGGTTTGTACGTCCCAAAACTCTAGGCCCTAACCGACACCCCACAACCCTAGTCCCGAAACTTTAGGAGTTTGGGTTTTTGGGTTTAGGGTTTTCTTTGTAATCAAGGGTTTTGAATAAATAACAAAAACCCTAGTCCCGAAACCCTAGTCCCCAAAACCCTGGGCCCAAAGCCTAAACCCCAAAACCCGCTGGATCCCTGAATCCCGAGGCTTCTAAATAACCCCTTTGAAACCCTAGACCATAGGGTTTGGGTGGTTTAGGAGTTTAGGCATTGGGGCGCAGGGCCAAATTTCGGGGATTAGGGTCTAGGGCCAAAGGTTTTGCGGTGCAGGTGAGGGCCCAGGGTATTGGGGATTAGGGTTTGGGGAGTCCCCTGGCTATACCCTCGATTCTTCACCCTGGCCCCCAAAACTTAAGCACCAAAATTCTAGGCCGAAACCTCAAAGAAATAAACCCTAGACGCCAAAACTCTAATGCCTAAAGCGCTCGAGCCCTACTCAAGGGTTTAGGGTTTTAGGGACTGATTTCGGGTTAACATTCAGACTCAGGATCTCGGACACACTGCACTAATCCAAACCTCGAGCTAGGACCATAAGCCCAAGTAAACTTAAATTCCCCTCGACTACCAACCCAAAGAAGTTTAATTCCCTCCCGTAGGAGGCTTAAATTTCACAACTCGGGTTTATCAATATGGGTATAAATAAGATATTTTAGGGCCCGAGACCCATTCTCCCTAAGTCCCGCATCGCCCTCAGGGTAAGTCGTAACCGGGGTCGAGACTAGCCCCACAACCCTAAATTGCCCGCATAAATTCAAACAAGTCCTAAACCTGGGCATAAGGGCCTAATATGTTTGGGGTTTAGGGCCTAGGGTTTTGGGGCGTAGGGCCTAGGGTTGTTTTGGGGTTGTGGTCGGGATGTGGGTTTAGTATAGTGCCTGGGTCTGTGTTGGTGCAGGATCAGCGGCTGCTCTCGCGGCGGCGGCCAGGAGCTGCTGCTGTGGCGATCCTCGTCGAAAGAGGATCGGGTGATCCCTCATGGGGGGAATGGGTTTAGGCCCTAGGGTTTTGGGCTTCAGGGTTTTGGGCCTAGGCTTTTGTGGCCTGGGGTTTTGGGGTTTGGGCTTTAGGAGTAGGGATTGGACATCAGGATATTAAGTTTTTTTGGATTTTAGACACTTAGGCATCAGGGTTTTGGGTTTTAGGCATCGGGGTGTTGGGGTTTAGGCATTACTGTTTCGGTGTTTAGGCATTAGGGCCCTGGTGTTTAGGCATCGGGGTTTTGGGGTTTAAGCATTGCGGTTTTGGTGTTTAGGCATTAGTCAAGGGCACTCTGATGGGGACGTAAGAAATGCGTGAGCCATTGGGACCATTCGGGCCCATTTGGGCCCAAATGGGACCTTTTGGAAACGCTATTTTGGGTTCGGAATCCTGCGCGCTCGGAGGTCGGTGCTGGAATATTGCATCTGTCGGGCTATGGAGTAGAGGCAAGCTTCCGGCAATGTGGACGCGGTAGTGAGGGTGACATTTTCCAAAACCGCCCAAAACAATCCAAAAACGCCTAAAACTGCCCAATTCGGCATTTTTGGCAAACGCCCCGGCCATTAGGGTTTTTTCCCACTCACTCACGGCTTGCCGTTGCCGTTCCGTCAAGTTACAACCCTCCTCCTAGCAGCAGATCCCCTCTTGGTCTCAGCCTGGTGTGATTTCAGGAGGCTTAAGCCCCCATTTCTTAAGCCCCCACCTGTATTTCCTTAAATTAGGGTTTTGGGTAGAAGGCATTAGGGTTTTGGGGGTTAGGCATCAGGAGTTTTGGGGTTTAGGCCTGAGGGTTGTGGGGTTTAGGCATTACTGTTTCGGTGTTTGGGCATTTGGGTATTGGTGTGCAGGCATCAGGAGTTTCGGGGTTTAGGCATCGGGGTTTTGGTGTTTAGGCATCAGGGTTTTGGGGTGTAGGCATGAGGGTTTTGGGGCTTAGGCGTAGGGGGTATTGGAGTTTAGGCATCGGGATTTTGGGGTTTAGGCATCAGGTTTTGGGGTTTAGGCATTAGGGTTTTGGTGTTTAGGCAATAGGGCTTTGGGTGTCGTATCAATAGTGGACTGGAAGTACCAAAAAACCAAAGCCGTAACCGGATTTCCACCTAAACCTCACCCTAATCCTTAAACCGTGCAGTTCCCCCAAAAGCATCTATGGTTGAGACACTTAAACTTAAACGGCATAGCTGGACCTGGACTGCGGCCCAAATCCGAAACCTAAAATCCCTGAAGCCCATTTGCAGTACTGAGCTGTGCAGCTGAACAGCAAATATGCTGGTCGCCTCCACACGGACAGAAACAAGCCCAAACCCGGCTTTTATGCCAGTGGGAGACGCCAAGCTCGCGGTTACAAGAACCCGGCGAGCAGTCCGACAGCAGCCGTCTCGAGTCGACCCGAAGGCCATCGAGCAATCTCGCCCACNGGGATCTTCCTTGCTCCTCCTGCCTGCCCTTTGCATTGCTCGCTGCTGTGCTTGCTTTTATCTGCTCCCTACTAGTTCTTGTGGGTCCATTGGCATTGGGGTTGTAAGTTAGTTAGGCCCGACTGACAACCACACAACATGGGTTTAGGTAGGACACATTCTCGGTTGTAGGAGCCCCGTAGATTTCATTCGGGTTACTAGGGTTGGGAGACAACACCGAACAGCAACACACCTTAAGTGGTTTCCCTGCTTCTGCTGCCTGCTGCTTTGCTGCTTTCCCAGGGGTGGTTGAAATTTTTACTCTCTTTGGGTGGTTTAGGCATTTATGGCCTAGGAAATAGGGTTTCGGGGTTTTCGGTTGTAGGTTAGGGCTTCTGTTTTTGGGACATAGGGTTTAAGGCCTAGGGTTTTGAAGTTTAGGGGTTTAGGCAAAAGGGCCTAGGTTACGGCCGATGGTATTGGGGCTTAGGGTTAGGGGTTTTGGATTTTTGGTTGTGTCGTGGGGATGTGATCGTTTTCAGGTGTGGTTCTAGTATCGAGAGCGTGCAATTTTAGTAGTAAGTGTCTCGGTGACTAGTAGTTTTTAAGTTGGATCAGATTTTCCCCCGTGCCCAGGTCCGGCATAGAGCGGAGGACGAGGTCCCAGGGCTTTGGGTTTTGGGGTTTGGGGTTTGAAAGGGATTATTTAGGGCCTAGGTTTTGGATTTCCGGGTTTAAGGCGTAGGGCTCTGCGATTGAGGTTTTAAACGTGGGAACTTGGGGCAAAGGGTTTTGGGCCTAGGCTTTTTGGTTACTTGGGGTAGGTATAGTGAATAACTTAGGTAGGCCTGGCTTTAGGGTTTTAGGGCTTAGGGTTTAGGGTTTCATAGGGGTTGTTTAGGGCCTAGGGTTTGGGTTTTTTTCGAGTTTAGGGCGTAGGAAATAGGAACATAGGGTTTTGGGCATAGGCTTTTAAGTGAGCATAGGTAGGCATAGTTCGTAATCCAGGCAGGCCCAGTGTTTTGGGTTCTAAAATTTGGGGCTTGAATTGGGATGTTTAGGGCCTGTTGGGTTTTCGGGTTTCGAGTTAAGGGCGTAGGAAACTGGGGCAAAGGGTTTTGGGCCTGGGTATAATTGATAACCTAGGCAGGCCGAGTGTTTGGGTTTAGGGTTTAGGATTTGAAACGGGGTGTTTGGGGTTTTGGGGTTTTCGGGTTTAGGGCAAATTGGGGCATAGGGTTTTGGGCCGAGGCTTTTCGGTGAGTAGGCAGGCCCAGTGTTTGGGTTTAGGGCTTAGGATTCGAAACGGGGTGTTTGGGGTTTCGGGTTTAGGGCGTAGGAAATTGGGGCATAGGGTTTTGGGCCTAGGCAATCGGTGAGTAGAGGTAGGTATAATTAATGTAGGCAGGCCCAGTGTTTGGGTTTAGGGTTTGGGGTTTTGGGGTTTCGGGTTTAGGGCGTAGGAAATTGGGGCATAGGGTTTTGGGCCTAGGCTTTTCGGTGAGTAGAGGTAGGTATAATTATGAATGTAGGCAGGCCCAGTGTTTGGGTTTAGGGTTTAGGATTTGAAACGGGGTGTTTGGGGTTTTGGGGTTTCGGGTTTAGGGCGTAGGAAATTGGGGCATAGGTTTTGGGCATAGGTTTTTTGGGGTGAGCACAGGTAGGTGCAATTCATAACGTGGGCATGGGTTTTAGGGTTTATTGTGGGGCTATGGTTAGCGTAGGCCCAAAACCCCATGAACGAATTTTCTACGCCCAAAACCCACAATCCTGAAGCCGAAACTGCTCCCTGGGCCTGAAACACAGGTGGCTCTGGTGGGGACGACCTTTGCTGGCTCTGGCAGGCGGCTCTTAGTCTTAGGTCTCGTATCTGGGTGTTGGGTGGCTCTGGGCGGGTGGCTCTGCGTGCTGGTTGGTGGGTCGGCTCTGCGCGGGCGGCTTCGGGTGTGGCTGTGGGCGGGTGGCCCAACACGGGTTGGGGGGTGGCTTGGGCTCTTGCGGCGGGTGGCTCTGATGGGGGGCGGCTTTGTGGCTCGAATGGGGGTTCCCCCGCTTCTGGTTATGGCAGCGCTGGTCCACGGTAGCGCTCGCGATTTTTCTTGCGATTTTCTTTCCTTTCGTGGGGTCCCCCCCGGCAATAGCGCTCGCGATTTTTTTCTGAACTTTTTGTGGTTTAGTGGGGTAGGGGGCTCTGGCGGGATGG
>BGNK01006409.1:0-27264 GCA_003297005.1 Symbiodinium sp. clade A Y106 | reverse complement strand
TTGTGTGATACACACTATGGCTATGTATTATTTAGCTAGGCTTGTAGTATTGTAAGTATAAAAAGCTAGCTAAATAGACCCTAAAGGTATCGGGCTCATATATATATATATATATATATTATTTATTTATTTATTTAAACTAGAAAATACAAGTATAAATACAAAGTTGCATATGTATGTATGCGTCTGGTGGAACTGGAAGGCAATATGGCAACCATGCCACATAAGCTCCACACGTGTCAGCCGAAATGAGACTCTGCAGGGCAAAGCTGGCAACAAAGCATCTGGGTCCTGGCCGATGTTTGCCATGGCCCAGTTGCTGGAATGGATGATGACGCCAGCATTGGCCATGATCACCTCTCTGTGCGAGACCGGGGGACTGTGGGCATGCGGCTTACTAAGCTCCACGGCGTGAGTCCAGGGTTGCAGTTGATGCTGCTCCTTGAGTCTCTGGCGAGGAGGCAGACGGTGTGGAACCTCGGCTTGCTCCATGCGGTGACGCCAAGCACAGCACACGTTCAGGTTGCCTGCCGGCCCGTGCCGGTCTGAGCCTGCGGGGACAGGTGCGTCTGCATGCTTGAGAACTTTTTCATGCCCCGCACCTGCTCCGTGAGAACCGCAAAACCTACCTTCTGATGGTGAAACTCGAGAGGCTCGAAGTAGGTGAAGCACCAGCCCTTCGCAACGAACTTCGGATTGAGAGCCCATGAGCCCATATGCAATAGCTTTGCCTGTGCAGGCGATGCTCTCGAGCAGGGTCGGAGTTGGACCGAAAAGATCAGGCGAAATACCAGGCTGACGAAATGCCACACCCAATAATTAGCTGCCGGCTTGGCCTCCATCGCCTGAAGCGGAACGGTTTTGCCCTTCATCCCCGCCATAGCCTTCATCGCCTGCAGGCACGCAGCTTTGCGCTTCGCCGCTTTCGAAGCTTCGGCCGAAAGCTCGGGTGTACCGAAGGGCAGCCATTTCCGAACTGGGGGACCTCGACCGGACAGAAAGGGAAGGTCAAGACGCAGCCCGGGGGAGGCTGCCCGGTGAGTCTGAGTGCTCCAGGTCGCCAGCTCCTTGTCCCTTCTCTGTATCGTCAGCAGGTTCGAGTTCACGGCCCGCACCGGCACTGACCTCTCATTTTCAGGTCTTCTGATGGTGCCTGCTCCAGTGTCATCTGTCAATTGGATCCAGTCGCTGTAGTGGGCTCCGCCGCCCTAAGGAGCATAAGCCTTACCACTACGCTACGGCGGCGGAGGCAGACTACGCGCACCACGTTCTGGAGGGATGAGTTGTATCCTACCAGTAGTTGGAGGCCTCAAGGGCTCCAGTCCCACTCTTGCTGGAGGGACAGCGGCCTGGGCTATCCACCAACTTCAGCGAGAAAAGCTCCCGACCTGGGGGTTGTCTGGCCGATGCCATAGGAAGCCATTGTTGCGCGCTGTAATGCGCAGTGCACACTCCGAGCTTATAAGGCGACTGGAGCGACAGCTTGAAGGGCCTTGGACACCTTCCTTGAAACGGGCCACAGATTGCGACAGAGTCGTGTTCACAGGCCGATCTCACGGAGCACGCGGCTTGGGTTCGTAACACCGGGCCACCGCTCTCCGAGCGAGGCTTTGCACCTGACCAGGCGCACGCATCTTCGCTGCACTGCGGTCGCAGACTATTCTGTCAAAGACAAGAATGCCTGAAGAGTAACTTGAAGGCATGCACATGGTGGACATTCTGCGCACAAGAGGACCGCCGGCATAACAAAGGGTCCGAACGAACACTTTCTAGTCTCCTTACCCATCGAAGCTTAAACCCCGAACCGCGAGCCTGCTTGTTGTGGTCTCCTGTCAATTCCGTCAGCACATCGAGATGGGGTATCAACCTGAACAGAAAGTTATGTCCAGTTGAGAAGCCATTTAATGCAACCACGATGCAAAGGCCCCACTGCACCCTTCCAGTCGGAAACAACCGGAACATCAGCCTCGTAGCATGACAAAAGCGGCTGTTGCCCGACTTGGAAAAATGCCGGGCCACTCGCCAGGTTTGCACTCCACCAGCGCACGCAGAGCATTCCATCGGACAAGCAGTGTGTCCTGAATTGCAGATGCGGGTCAGAACCTTTGAGCTCTGAAGCTGTCCATGCAGAACGGCTCTGCTGCATGTAGTACAAGCGCCCGGCATGTCGACAGAAAACCCCGAAAACCGCACAGAAACCTGCAAAGGATGTTGATTCCCATCTTTCCTTGAGCCGCTTGGCGAGCAAGGGAACGTACCTCAGGCAGCGAAATGATGTCATCCAAAGTTTTATTTCGAACAGCGACGAGTGTGAGGGCTTTCATCCTCTAAGCTTTCCTCGCTTCTGTACCCAAAAAATATTGGTAAGCTGACAGCTGCTGTCAGGCTTTCGTGTCCAGCATCTGGCACGGTCTGGCACGTACTTGGTGTCCCAGTATTTGGGGTTCACGTCCACGTAAGATTCTCATGCGCAGACCCCAAGGCTCTGCGCCAACGCAACTGAACTGCGGGCTGCGCGGCGGAGAAATCGTGGCTGGGTTTAGCTTCGCCATCGCTTGGCACACTGCGATCCGAATCTCGACATCCGGGTCCTTGCAGCGGACGCTGGACGGCCATCACAACAAAAACCCCTGAGATTTCGCGTGATCCCATGCAAGAGTAAGACCCCATCCGTCTGTAGGAACGTTCCTTGCCCAGCTACTCGCACAAGATTCGCTGGATCCCTACAAGCGTCATGCTTCCCTGAGAACCTAAACAAAACAGCGCTGGTGGTGGATACCCAAGACTGTAAGAGAAACGAGACACACACGCAAAAAACTCTTAAAAATGCCATGTGATAATTGCTCTCGTCTGACACCCGTCCCCTCCAGCATCCTGGCTCAAGGTCGCCAGCTTGGGCAGGTGCCTTGGCGCAGCTTTGCCAGACACTCCCAGTCAAGACTAAGCTGACATCTGCATATCTCCTAATTAATAGTCCGAATCTCTGTCTTTCAGGAAGAGATAACTATCTGTAACCGCATATCAAGAAAGAGAGGCAAGCAGATAACTACAGTATCCCTGGTTGCTCGTTCCTCCAAGTTGCGCCACCAGCAGCGCCGCGCGGCAGCGGGACAGTCCCTGGCAGGCTGCGCCTTGACGAATGGACAACGACGAGAAACAGCAAACAGTACGTAACCACAAGAGCCCTAACTGGCATGTGCCTTCCGTCATAAGTGTCATCACTCAGGAGCCCTCTGGCTCTCGTGGTATATGAAAGTGTGACCCCGAAGATCTCTTACGGCGATGTCAGTGAGATGTCAGGGTTGACACAAACATGTTCGAGCAACAAAGACGTCCTTCATTGAGGGTTGACAGGTCCAGGTGTAAGGTCTAGAGGAGGCCTGAAGGGGACGAGAAAGACACTGCTGCGCAAACTCGAAGATGCAGAGTCGGCAGCAGACTTTATGGCTTAATTGCGCAACTCCTTGCAGCAAGGGGACGCCGAATCAGCCAGTGCTCATCGTCTACTCGCAGGGCGAGAGAGGCCGAGTGTGGCGACACTGCAGCTTCGTCTGCACACCAAGTGTATAGGGATGGGGAGGATTAGTTTGGGAGCGGCAGGCTTGTGTTCGGAGGGTGTTTCTTTGCAACTTACTCTGCTGTGCCTAGGCGGAGAAGCAGCAAAGTTCGATCGTTCGACTCAGACGAGGCTTCCTTGCCTTGGTTGCGGTGGGATCAGAAGGGCTTGTACGGGGTAGGTAAGGTTCGTATAGATTCTTCTATGGTGTGTATTGACAGTGGATAGTAAGCTCCTGCTTACTATCCCCCGCCTTTGATCTGAGCGAAAGCCCGAAATGCAGCAACGACCAGTTGAGGATCCTGCGGCGAGGAGCTTTCAGTGTCACTGCTCTCCAGCTCTCGCAACTCGCGAGCACCAACCCGGCTATGACCATGGAGCGATGAGCCAATCCCCAAGCCAAGAAACATCTGAATCCCTCAATTGGCGGTATGTTATACTCTAGTGATAATCCCTCCAATATAGTATAGCTAATTCTTCAAAGCCCCGAGGTCCTCATCTTGGAAACAGTCGGCCAGCGAGGTCGCTGCGGGAGTCACGGACCACTCCTCGCAAGCTGCCAAGGCCTCGCCTTGGCTTTGTCTTACATGGCATCTAATAAGAATAAGAATCATAAGAATAGTAATAGTAGTAGTGAAGGTAAAGGTAATAGTACTTGTGATAGTAATAGTAAAAAGTAATAGTTATGATTGGTACATAATAGTAATAAGAAGGAGCTCGCACGAGCAAGAAGAGCTTTCGAAGATTCTCATCGTGGCCGCCGACATCCCAAAACCTCACAAAAACAACCGAAGTGTGGCCCTGGCACAAGCAGCGACGCGGGCGCGAGCGTCAGGGTCGGCAAGATGTGCGGCCAAGAGCCCTGGCTATGACAGCAGATGGTGCTTTTACAGTGTGGTCGCAAGATCGACATATGCATGAGCTCCTATGGGTCTTCGCGACTGTTGCTTTATCTCCCCTTCCTGAAGAAAAGCCGGAGAGCTACTCGATAAATCTCGAAACTGCAGCCTAATCCGACAGCACCAGCCACACAAGCAAAACTGACCGCCGTCTCAGGCCGCCTACTTGCTTGGTCGAAATGCAACAAGCGCGCCCAGCGGAACCAATCAAGCGGAGCACATGGCAGATTGCAAAAGATGACGTTGAGAAGCCCAAACCGAAACTCGCTTCATGCCGGAATCGATCAGAAGTCGAGCCGGAAGAGCCCCCGAAAGGTGACACTGCATCAGCCTCACAGCGAGCCAAGGCTTTGCCTCAAATGCACTCATGGTGTGCGACAACAATGTCAATGCAACATGATCCGTTTGCCTTGGGGCTTTCCTTCCGCTCGGCTTGGGCTGTAAGCAAAGGTGCGGGTGGGTGATTGCACAGCTTTTCCCGTTTTGACTGTCGGAGCTTAATCAGCACTGTACTGGTTGCCAACCCCAGAAGGCACAGGAACCGGTAGACACCTTCCTTCACCAAGTGGCATATGTCAGCTACACTGCGCGACTTGGAGCCGTGCTTCCGGCGAGCTTAAAGGGCCGTGAACCCCAGCATTTACCACAAGCTGTTGCTCAAGGCTTTTTGTCAGGTGACACAGACATACACAGATCGTAAGCCACAAATTCTACCAGCCTGGCGAAGCTTCAAATGAACTGGGAACACGAAGTCTTCCGAGGCAGTCCGCCAAGATACATGCATGGAGGCGCACCTTCCACGAGAGGTCCTGTTCGGAGCTGCGTGGTCAGACTCTACCACGCTGACGCTGCATGTTGGGAGGCTCTGACCATAATTCTTCATGACATGACCCCAACATGCAGCTACTTTACATGCATGAGTCATCTCCAGCTACAACTAGAGATGCAGTCACAAGTCTGCTTTCAACCTACGCACACCCCACCATTGAGCAAAGATGAGCACAAAGTCCTCCAGGCAGGAAGCCAGGTGTGGTGCAAGCGGGGACAAGATGTCGGCATCTTCGATCCTTCCGGATGCACGTGTACGGATCAAAATCAGAGGGCACCGCTTGCAGGATTTAAGAGTTCGGGTTGAAGATCGCAGGCTTCTGGGCCCACCGAAGGGTTCTCCGCAGGGTCTTTGTTGGGTCGGGTATTCGGCTGTCGGCTGATGGGGCTTGCGAGTTCGAAAAGAGGCCACATCTACGGATGTAGAATCCCGCGGGAAGCTCGGACTGGGATCGAAGAGCCTGATTGCCCCAAGCCTGATTACTACAGTGGCCTCTGGATTGAGACGAGGGTCTTGGGGCATACAATACTATAATAGGCACCCGTTACTTCTACACACCATGATCTTGCTTGTCTAGCTGCATAAAAATATCCTGCGGAATAATGTCAATTTTTCTGAGTCTATATTATCCAGGCAGCTCTAGGCTTCGCAGCACCCGCCCGAAAGCGCAATCTCCCAAAATCTGCCGTTGCAAAGCCAGCCTGACCAATCCGACAACCAAGCACGTACGCTTCCTGTCGGCAGCCGACACGGGAGCCTGAAAGGCAACCCGTACTTGCTGTCTACCAGCAAAATCAAGTGTAAAAAATAAGCCACTGCCCTAAGCTGGAAACCACAGCCTGCTGTAACTTCCCCCAAGTCTAGTCTGTAACGATGGCCACAAGGGCGAAAGGTGAAACCACGAAAGAAATTGCACGAGGTCCAACCCCTCAATCCAAAACCCTGTCAAACGTTAAGCTTCACCCGAAGCTGCAGCGGTCGCTGCTCAAAGTCTCATGATTATGTCATGTCTTTGCTTGGAGTAAACAGTCCATTGATCCCTTATCCCCGAAAACTCAAGCCCCTGCCTAACCTTGCAACCGGAAACCCTCTTCAAGGACCTGTCAAACCCATTCCGTCCTCGACAGGGCCTCTGCACAGGCAGCCCTCAGCGCCAGGTCCCCATGCTCGAGGCCGCGAGCCAGAGCCGGAGCCAACTGCCTTTGAGCATTCAGTTGACTTCTGTGTGTGTGTGTGTGCGTGTGCGCATGTGTGTGCGTGTGCCTGGGGGTGTGGGTGTGTGTGGGTGTGTGGATGTGTGGGTATGTGGGTGTGTGTGTGTGTGTGGACCTCTGTTACCAAGAGGACACAGGGTTTTTGCAACAACCTAGCACATCAGCTGATCGAACGTGCGAAAATTTCGAGCATGTTTTATTGCATTCTTGCAGGGGGCCCGAGGGCTCATCATACAGCTCGGGCCAACGAAGCTCTGTATGATGAAGCCAGGAAAACGTACCTGCAGACCAGTTCCTGGGTGCTAGTATGCACAGCTGGATTGGCCACACTTTATGCAATATTCATGTCACCATGTTTTTGCTTGTTTGGGAGTGACCGTTGCCATGTACAGTTGCAAACAAAACAAACAAGAATCAGCCTGGAGTCCCGATTGGCCCCGGAACCCTTGGAAGTTAATCTTCCAATGATACATCNTGCTTGTTTGGGAGTGACCGTTGCCATGTACAGTTGCAAACAAAACAAACAAGAATCAGCCTGGAGTCCCGATTGGCCCCGGAACCCTTGGAAGTTAATCTTCCAATGATACATCAAGCAGTGCTTGATTTCCAGCGGATTAGTGGCTGCGAGATGGATGCCTAAGTGTGATCCAGGTAGTTGCAAGCTGGTCTTGTATTCGTTTACCGTGCTACCTGCGTCGGGATCAGCCCGTGCATATACCTCTCAGGCTTGACACGATAGAGGCAGGGATAACTTGACTGGTTCCCGAAGTGGAGCCGCCAGGTCCGACTGAAACCTCTGCTCTGATGGCGCCGGCATTCGATTCAGCCTGTCGCGATGATCCAATTGCTACTGACTTCATGTCAGCTTTTGATGCCAGGTTTCATTGCAGGTCTTGACTTTTTCAGATCCGATGAAACCACCGGCTTTACTATCCGCAGACCACGTTTTCAGCTCTGAGACNTCAGCTTTTGATGCCAGGTTTCATTGCAGGTCTTGACTTTTTCAGATCCGATGAAACCACCGGCTTTACTATCCGCAGACCACGTTTTCAGCTCTGAGACAGAACTCCCAGTAGGACATCTCTTTTGAAACATGTCGTGGAACCGTGGGTGGTCCACTTCGTCATGGGGAAGCTTCCGTCGGTGCCGAGTGGAAATGTTTCAATCCCGTCGTCGTTTGCTCCTGACTAGGAATGTTACGACAGCAATTCCGTTTCGAACATGAAGTTTTTTCGGAATATCCAGTCGACACCCTAGTCCACAAAAAGTGGGCTGGATGGCAAGGACCTTGCGGACCTTCGTGTGACGGAGTTGACACGGAAGGGTCTTGATGACTTCAGTCTCCGCTGCTTATCCAACGGAGAATTCCAGAGTCTGGTTTTCGTGCGATCCATCTCAGAAGCAGCTTTTGTTTCGAACCTGCTTCGCCACATCAGGCAGGATCGTATTGATTTGGATGCTGTGGCAGCCAATATGCATGGCCCGGCTCCTCCTGACAAGCATAAAGAGTCGGCGAGGTTCATGCAACCTTTGCTTGGCGAAGTTGTTTCAACAATCAAGTCTCACGCCCCTGCACCTGCGGCGTCGAGCTCCCAGTCCTGAAAGTGCAGAGCCGGCAAAAGCCAAGAGGAAGCTGCAGGAAGCTGGAATTGCTTTAACTCCAGAGAAAAAGCCAAGAGCAGCTCAGAACAGTCCGAGCTCCACTGGCTCGTCATTGCCAACTAAGGGAACTGAGACTTCCGCTGAAGAAATTTTGGAGAAGGAGCTGGCCGCTCCACCGTCAGCAATTCCTGGCTCCACCAGCAACGAAGCGGTGGAAAAATGGCTCAAGAAACATCAGAGCCAATTTCGTGGCAAAGCCAGTGCTTTTAAGAAACACGTAGCAGACGTATGCTCCGTGTTTCAGGAGTCCGAAGCCACCAAGCAAGACCTGGCCGAAACGGCAGTGAGGTATGGCTTGCAGAAGAAGCATGCCGACAGGATGTCTTTCCATAACTTGTCGACCTTCATCTTTGGTGCATGTCAATTTCAGGCTGCTTGACTAGCACACATGCGCACCCAGTCCGTTGCGGTTTGTAAGTAAGCAACTTGCATCGGCGGTGTGCATTTTGGGAAGTGCTGCAGCTTTTATGTTGGAGTATGGAGATGGGACACCAAAGATCCCGCTGATCTGGGCACACACCTTGATGTCGTTGGTGTTGCTGTTTCATTTTGCACCACCCAGATCTTCGTATGGACTGGACGGCCATCGGTCCAGAACCCTGCACAAACTTCAAAGAGTTCGGAGTGCATCCTGACACATTGCACTACTCATCGTTTGAGGAACCGAACACAGTTTATTGCATTTTTCAAGTTGATTTCGAGTTCAGCCGTCTTCGGACCGGCTACCAGCCAGCCATCGTCGCTGCTCTGTGTGGGAAGCACTGCTGTCGGTGCAGCCAAGCGACATTTGAATCGCATGGCGTGTACAGAAGACTCAAAAAGACCGAGTTCGTGGATGCCGAACTATCGCTGAGAAACTGGGCATCGCATGACAATCTTTTTCAATTCGCTCTGGTACCACTGCAGTCGTACGAGAACTATCAGTTGGCATGGGTCACCGAGCATGAACTCATTGCTCAGTGGCAAACACCTTTGAATTACCCTCGAGCCATGGCTCTCATCAAGAAAACAGCCTTGGGCTTCAGAATTTCNCACCTTTGAATTACCCTCGAGCCATGGCTCTCATCAAGAAAACAGCCTTGGGCTTCAGAATTTCCTCGAAGAGAAGGGCCTCGTTGTATGGCACCTTTGGCCTTCGGTTGTGGCGTAAATTGCACGAACGGATGCATCGTCGCAACCGGACGGAGATTCTGGGGGACTGCTTTTCGAGCTTGGATCTCGTACACGAGCAGCTTTTGATACTTCGAAGCTTCTCAGGTCCAGGCAGACAGCTGACGAGGAAGTGTATGCCCTCATCAAGCTGTGTCGCAATATCGAGAATCCCCATCGCAACCGAGTTCAAGGGTTGCTCAAGAGTGTGGTCAGGTTTCGCACCAAGATGCACTGGCCCAAAACATCCAGGCCTTTGGGTGTTCTGCCATTGTGCCACCCACACTTCACTCCGCAGCGCGAGAAGTGGCTGCGAAACATTATCCTTCAGTACCAATATTTGTTCCCTTCTTTTCATGTTCCCAAGAACAGCCTCAGAGAGGTTCCACATCAGAGCACAAAGAAGTTTCTTCACAATTTCCAAGAAACCATGTGGGACCCAGCCTTTAAGCTCGATGCGGTCCCATGTCCCTGCGCCAAGTATCGGAACAAGTTTTGGGACCGGTGCTTTTCGTCAGGCCATGTGGCTGCCGGCCTCGAAGAATTCGGAGCCATGGTACCCGGATGCGGCAGCATCACATCGGCCAGTGCTGCCAGCACGTTTTTCCCAGGCGCTCACTGGATGACCAAGTCCAGAGCTCTGTTTGATCATTGGCTCAAACGACACAGGCTTCCAACCACTCTTCATCCGATGTTTCAACAGTTCTGTGAAGAACAATGGCTACAGCATGTAAACATGCTGGAGCAGACTCCCAGATTGAACTGGGCTATGTTGCAAAAGGTCAAGTCTACTTTGCACAAAGACCTGGTCCTGTACAACCAGGATCATCATCCCAATCATATCGTGTGCTTCTGTCCTCGGTTTTTCCTTCGTGGACTTTGTAACACATGGGATGATCCCTCAGTATTCAGGAGCCTGGATGGCTCGCCGGAAGAATGGNTATCGTGTGCTTCTGTCCTCGGTTTTTCCTTCGTGGACTTTGTAACACATGGGATGATCCCTCAGTATTCAGGAGCCTGGATGGCTCGCCGGAAGAATGGCGGCAGAAGATGCTGGATGCAATCCCGGCACATCTCTCCAGACGGTATTCCTGGAGTTTTTGCAAATCAGCCTTGCGGCCGCGAGGCACAGTTTTTCTGAAACGCAAAAAGCAGTTCGCCAAAGGACGGACTATAATGACTGTAATATCGTACGCAGAGTCCTTGTGCAGCAAACTGTTGGAGATGGCATCCATTGCTTTGACCGTGATTGCCAAGACACTGTACTCCGACAGTCCAGGTATGCAAAGCATGCCACAACTGGGGAAGATCCCTCACAGACACTGGGCAAGACCCAGTGAAGAACACGATGTCGAAGGAATGACGACCTCGTGGGTTTTTTCAATGCAGTGCCCCGCAAAGACATCCTGCGATCGGTACACACCCTTGTTCGGGAATATCAGCAGCATACAGGCTGATCAGTTCTCTCGATCGATTTGTTGTCCAAGACAGGACACCCGGGCAATCCCCGAGCCTCAAGCGCTGCTGGACTCATGACATCCCAGCCATCGTTGAATTATCGTGTTCAACAGGGGTGTTCACGGCGGCCGGAAAGCGTCGTCTGCAGGTCGAAGGAACCTGCATTGGCAACCAACCTTCCCCCATCCTTTCAGGCCTGCCGGTGTTAAGGTGTCAATGGCAGAGCGACAATTCCTGCTGTCGCTGCCAACTGCTTTGTCCTCGTCTTTTCTGTTTCTCAGACCGGCTTTTGTTAGGGCCGACAGCCACGCTGCAATCTGAGCAGGTGAAAGCATTCTGCGATCCCCATTTTTATGACAGCAACCTTTCAACCTTCCAGAGAATCTGAGAAGCCCTGGCAGATTCGTTCGCCAGCAAGTGCAGGATCCTGGAAGCTAGCAGCATCCGGCTACTTTTCTCGAGCATCGTACGCCTGGCCCCCTGAGGCAATCCCAGGGCAACTCCGCAAACTCAAACAGCTTTATGTACAGGCAGGATGTCCTGTGAGTGCTTTGCAATGAAGCCAACAAGAATTGGTTCGGATAGTATGCCTTGTTTGAAGTGTTGAATCTGCAATCGGCGATGGGCACGTCAATCTTCCGGTCACCAACCCATGGGCCGAGTCTTGTGTTTTCCAGTGTATTGGGCAGATCAGCTATCAAGCCTTTGGGTAGTCGATAGTTGTCCCAACTTTGCAGTTGAGCCATGGCCCAGCAGTATCATTTTCATTGCTATGGGGGACCACCGGGACCCCTACCAGGAACTGGCCCTTCACCTCCGGTGACCGTGATTTCCACTCCCGGCGACGTGAGGCCTACAAGATCAGAATCAGTGCCCCCTCCACCCCGTGCACAATCGGCCACCCAGCAGACCGGTCCGAGCTGCCTAAGAGCATGTCGACCAAACTGGTCGCGAAAGACAGCCTTAACCTGAGCGGTTCAGAAGCAGCTCCCGGCGCCGAAGGCGTCGACACCATCACTGGCGACATGATGAAGTACCTGACCAGGCGGCCAGACCTATGTCTGCACCAGCTGAGCCCAGGCCTGTGCATACTTTTTCGCCGCCTGCTCGACCACCTTCCAGGTCTGCTAGCACAGGGCATATGCCTCCCAGACCACGCCCGAGCATTGCTCCTACGATACAGGCGGCTTCTCATTTTCGCAGTACGGACGTAAGTCCAGAGAGGCCTCCAGGACAATGGCAGCCTCCTTCTTTTACAGCTCCGAGCCAAAGGCCGGTCCTGCCTCGCTTCCGTCCCCCGCCTTGAAAGTCCCAGGCTGAGGCCTCTATTGCGAGCTGCTGAAATGTTTAGCAACCCTGCTTCGGGGTCTGGCAGCAACAAGCCCGCAGCTCCTTTCGGTGCTTCGGTCGCCGATCTTCAAAAAACAACGGGGCACCCAAGACACCACCAAAACATCCGCCCTACCAAGGCTCTCAGAAGCCTCCTGCTGCAGCTCCGGTCATTTCAGTTGACGATGAGCACATGTTTCAAGCAACACAACGCAGCAGCTATGAACAGCTGCGAGATCAGATTTCACAGCGAGCCAAAGGCCGCAATGCTGTGGATTTTTACGAGGAGGGCATGACCCCTCTGCTCTCGCACATGTTCTTTGTGTTGCACTATCATGAAAATCCTTTAACAACTGAAAAAATGCATCAGTGGCCCATTATCCCGCACAGCAAAATGCGCCATTATACTGATCGCATTGCGTTCACCCGGCAATTTTCTTTGCCGGTGTCGAAAATCCTCAAAGATGAGGCCGAGGAAGTCTTGCGATTCTTGCAGACCCGATTTGGCACAGCAGATCGTCCTTTTCTGCCGGTTATTCCTATCGGCCAACGAGAAATCGCCACGCTGGCAAGATCTGTTATAGCGAGCAGGATCCCCTATCGGGAAATCTTCCAACACGACGCCAAAGCGTACGCAGTGCCTCAAGAGGCAATGCATGTGTGGGAACTGCCCGTAGAACACATGCCAGGACCTGAACCTCTGACCAACTGCTTCTACTGTTGGGGTCATGGGACCCTCACACTCGGCAATACCAGGCGAGGTCTGTAGAGAGACGGTAGGCTGAAGAGTCAGTGTGTCATTACACCTCGCACAAACTACAGTTTAGGGTGTCAGCTTCTGCCATCTGCGCACTTGTGCCACTCGGAGCGCTTCTAGTTCAGACTATGTAAGATAATCAGATCCTGCGAACACTCGCCTAGGGAGGTGTCACGTAAGGAACTGCAAGACTGAGATGGGCTAAATTGGACTTCGGACAGCGAAGCTAAACCAGAATAACAGCAGTCGACACGTGCAGAAATTGAAGAATCTCCGCTCCATAAGTGCCGGAGTCTTGCGCTTGTTGTTGATGAACCTGTATGTCAAGTATCTGCTTCTACTGTGGGTGTGTCTCGGTGCCTGCTCGGCCGGACACAAAAAACCGAAATCACACCAGCAACAAAACCCAGATTATGGCTGCCTAAAAATAAAATTGTTACTTGGGCTTTCGTAGATTCCACATTTGCGGATTTAGTTGTATCCACGGCCGTTTTTTGCTGTTTCGGCTGCTTTCAGCTATCCTTTGACCCGGTACGATGCAAGAGACCGAGTTCTTGGCATTCAAGGCACTGAAGTGTCGGGAGGGACATCCGCTCCAGAACCTGTGGTGCAGGTTGAATGAAAAAGGAGACCCAAGGAGTCCGAATAAATGGAGTAGGGTTTCGCGCATCGAGTACTATGATTACATAAGGGATACGATTTACTATCATCAATTCTTCCGGCCTCAAAAACTGTACAACACAACACGGCTATTCACAAGGAGACCCTGCTCATGGTTTGTGCCGCTCGAGTATCGCAGGCTGGAGGCCACACCGAGGTCGGCCACCGAGCAGATCCAGTACCAACTGTTCATCTTCAGCCAAACACTGCTCTCGCATTACATGACCCATCCCATGTCGTCCGCGCACGCATCTTAACAGTTGCTTGCCGTGAAAGGTTGTTCGTCCATACGGAGGGCTGAGTCAAACTGTTCGACAATTCCTTGAATATCACATCGCACGAGTCATCCTGTCCCGAAAAATGACTTGCGATCTTTTAGTGGCATGGCCGAACTAATCAGACAGATATACGGACTTCACGAGGCACGACCATGATCGATGCCTATGCTGGTGCAGCACCCACAGCACTGATGTGGCAAGTAGAAGGGGGACAAAGAAGCCATGAGACAAATCTTGATGTCTTGCAACTGTAACACGAGAAGAGTTGAAATCCGCAAGAGTACTTCAAGAGCTGTAGACAGCTCTAAGAGCATCCAAACACTAGAATAATGCTGACATGCAGAAGCAACCAGTGAGAAGCACAAGTGATGCGACCCTCCTAGATGCTGTCGCTGATCGATGCGACTCTCTTCTGACATTCATTTCACCCCCACCACGACAGCCAACTTCACCATAGCTTGGCCAACAAACAAGATCTGGGAGTGCAGGGCTAAGTTTGCCCCACCTTCGCGGCGGTCCAGCGAACAAGCAGGTCTGCATCTGTTAGACGGACGGCAACAATGTCCTTGGCATGCTAAAGGTGTGCTGAGGCAGGAACTTCAACTTCACAGCAAACCAAACTGGAGGAAGCCATGAGTCGACGAAAGGTTCCAGCTGCAAGGGGTCCAGCGCCCAGAGGGCCTCTTCAAAGCAGATTCTGGAGAACATTGAGACAGGCCAGGAGTCGCAACTCATCAGCCCACTGAATGTAATGTCCCTCCAGAGTACAGACCTGACAGACCAGAGGGTCCCAGACATGCACCCAACCAAGTGACCGCCCTGTTCAAGCCTTGAAGGCAGCACGCCGCACCATGGCCTGGCATAGCTTTCCAAGCTCCAAGAATCACAGCTCTGCCAGCAACAAGGGTTTCAGCGCTCCCCTGCCGTTGCATCGCATGCATCCTGAGGCGAAGGGCTTCGGCCGCGTTTTGTCAGGACTACCAGTACTGGAGCTCCTGTGCAGCTATCATCCATTGGGTCAAGCCCGCAAAATCCGAAAGCTCAGAAGTATCAGGTGCTTGAGAAACCTGTGGCAGACCTGACGATCATCCGACAGCCTCCTGAAATGTCAGAGGTTTTCCTCTCGATACTAACTTTCCTATCTTGCCTCTTCCATTGCTATCTGGCCCGGAGATACCAGGTCAGGGCTTCGGATGTTGCAGCCAAGGAGCTTCAGAAAGAAGGGGTCTTGATATCGAACCCTACAAAGTGAGACCCTTGTTCTATCTTCACCATATGCTATGCTATACAAAGACCCCTGAATAAGGTATCACTAATGTTTAAAGCAAAGTCCTGCTAGCCCCAGCCTCTTCATCGTCGAGGCAAGCACGGAGCAGGTCTGGCTGCTCCAGGAGGGCCTGTAGAAGCTGAAGTCCCGCAGTTCAGACTATCAAGGAATACTAATGATGCCGCACCCCTTTTTCTGCACTAGAAGGCACTGGAGCTCTTCATGAACAAGGATGAGAAGTTTTTTGTGCCAGGACGTGCGAAAAGTTAAGCGTATGTCTTTCCCCATCCGGCTTTTGGCCTTTTGGTTGCGGTGTCTCAGCTCCGCCCACTGCTCCGAAAACAGAAATGTCTCTATCAGCCTCACACCCTCCCAATCAGCCCTGAAGCCCTTCTTGGGAATGATCGCAAGTGGCTTCTTTCCGACGGGTCGGGATAAGCTTTACGGAGGGCGATGCTCTCCACAATCTCGACGAGGGTTCCAGGATTATCCTGGTGGTGAGGCGCAAGAGGTCACCAGCTCTACAGTGTTCCGTAGCCCAAAGCATGACTCCTGTTTCCCGCGCCCTTCCAACTCCTGAGGAACATCCCCGCGCGAAAACACATCTGCAGCTGTAATGTAGGGGCTTTAATAATTAGAGTATACAGTAGGGTCTGGGCTCCTTTTGTAGTATAAGTATAATAGGGAACCCTAGGGAATAATAAATAATATCGGTAATTGTTAAGGCTTCTATGGTAACACCGGATGCCTCCGGAGGCAGCTTCTGCAAGGCTGAACATGCCGTACTGCGGACCAGGAACTCCGGATCCTGCAAAAAGCAGCGTCGATCTGGTGGTACAGCATGTACTATCAACTTTGGCGCGCGCTTCTGTAACTGCATATTGGTTGAATCTTGATGTTCTTATGTTTTTGTGGCACTTATGTCGTTGTGAGCTGAAAAGATTGTGACATACTGCTAGCCTAAGGCTTCCAAGCAGCAAGCAATGCGAGGATGCATAACCACTGCAACCACTAGCATCGGCACACTTGCATCTCTTGAGCAGCGAGCGGCTGAATTAGCATCTGACCTTGCTCGAAGCAGCAGTCAGAAGTCCTTCCGAATTTAGCCTCGGCATTCCTGACCCGCAGATCCCTCTCTAGGACCCTAGGACCCTGGGGAAATGGAGCTCTCCGTCCTTCAGGCCCATGGAGATCAAACCTGGCATTTCTTTGCTGGGCTGAAGTGAGTCCACCCGACGTGCGGCACGAGCAACAAGGTCACCATGGGGACTCGAACTGGTAATTAGCACACACCAGATCTGAACGTCACTGGCCGGAACTCAGATAGTACGGCCGTGTTGTTCCCTTCCACACGGGGCCTGTGTTCTGCAGAAGCTCCTCCAGGCGGAGTTAAGGCAGATTGCAGGCCAAGCTGTCTGTGGATGCGGGGCACAGCTCGTTCCCAAGACAGCGCTTGGTCAGCTTCAAGACCCCGTGGCAAGAAACTACGCAATGCTTGCAAGCTCTGTTAGCACTGCCTCAACCCTGAACCACTCCATCCTAGGGGCCACAAGCTCTGCGATCAGCAGTCCTCAGAACTTTGGGCAGCCAGCTCTCCGCATGCCTGGGACAGGAATTTTGGTCCTCTGAGCCCGAGAATGCGTTGGACATGACGCGAGGTAACCTGGAGACTTGTGCCTGGCCGATTGGGCTCGCCTGCCACCACGCCGTACACACGGCATCTCAGGTTTACCACTTCCAGCTGCGATCTGACAAAAAACGAGCGAAGGTTTCTTCGCCGTTCGTGCGAGTCTCGGAGTTGTATGCTGCATGGAGCGGGGGACTGCTGCCGACGGCCAGCGCATCAACCGACCATATCACCGCACTTCACCCTGCCTGCTTCACATTTTCAAGGCCCTGAATTCACAAGCCGCTGCTTGGCTCAGATCACGACTTCATCGCTACCAGTAGCTACTGATTACACTGACTAACATGCCCGGCACTACTAGGATTAGGCCCTTCGGGTCGCCTCCCATCGCTGCAGTGGCTCCCGTGCCCGGAGCCGCTGGAAGAGATCCGAAGCCATGGCTGTTCGACTTGTTCTGAGAGCTGAATCATGTTGCCACATGTATCGTAGCAATATCATGTATCACTGTATCACCCATCGCTCTAGTTCAACATTTTCGTAACAACAAGCATGATATTCGGACGGCCCCCTTCGTATTGCGAATGACATGTACGGCGGCAGTAAAACTAAAACCAACAAGTGTACTACTGCCTGTCGTGTCCACAACTACAAGAGCACACAACAGCTACCATAATATGCATCATAAGACAGGTTCTGGAATCATCAAACACTGCAGTAACACATAGAACAGACAGCAGCAACTGCACGTAGCAACAGCAGTGATATTGATGCACTGATAATTGCAGTGCCGGGAACCAACCACTTCGCACAACAGATGCCAGCCGGCCCTCACGACGTGGCTCCTGCCAGAAGGAGGAACAAGCGACTCTCTTCTGGCGCAGTGGGCATAACAAAGCAAGGGCTATCGGACCAGCAGGGACGGGTCCCGAAATTCAGATCGAGTCGAGCGGCATAGGCATTGTGCAAAACAATCAACTGCATCCTCTTAATGCACTCAACAAATTACAGCAGCCTTAAACCAAACAACAAGCGTTCAGTCTCTGATGTCTGGCCAATGGTTCCTGTCAGCTCAGAAGTCTCGAAACCGCATGGCAGGATCCGCGCCTTTAGCGTCAGATATCGCAGCACGATGTGCCTCGCAAGCACATCAGTCTGGCTGCAGCTCGTGGTGCTCTGAAGGTGTGGATTCTTTGACCTTCTCTAAGATTGCTAGCCATGTCTTGCCTTCTTGCTTGTATGAGTTGCAAAACCCTGAAGCTGTCACCGTGGCAGCCACCAAGACTGCAGGGTTCAGTGCACTGGGCATCTTACACGCAGATCCTGATGCTGCGACAGCGAGCCTGATAAGGATATGCCACATGCATTCAGCACCCCGCTAGTCTTGCAGAAGTATCAAACGCAGCTACTCGGCAAACGGCGCTTCGCCAGATGCTCCTCAAATCTCCTCTAAGTTCGAGAGGATTTGGACCGAGACAAGCTGCTCCAAAGTACGCGAACAGCACGGCACGCGACGAAGGAACCGTTTCACCTGTCCGACCAAAGGCAGGTTTGACACAGAGGGCTCCAAGCTTGTCCAGACGACTTCCCAGCCGGACTGCGCAGCAAGAAAAATCTACAAGGACTGTCGGAAACGAACTCACACCGACTCACACCCAGGTCAAGAAGAAAAGCTCCATTCCCCGAACTGCGAAAACGACGCGAGGTGCCCAACTGGTCATGCGTGACTGGTGGAAGGCCTCCTACTTTCAGACTGAATGCCTCGGTGCAAAAAAAGCCAAACGTTTTATTCTGGTAAGGCTACAAACACCCAAAGGATTAAGTCGGTTAAGTCTAAGTTCAAGGTTGCATTCCCGGACCCAGCCCTCAGACTTTCGAAATGCAAACCCACCCACATAAGTTTTTCAGCTGGGGATTTACATGAACTTGAGTGGGTCTCCGGACCTGCGGATGGTTGTAATCATCCTTCTCCGTGATGTGCCTCGTTGCCTCTGGCAGGAGAGGCTACAGACCAAGGTATCCCAAAAGTCCATTGCCATGGACGCTTCTGATTTTGTACTCTTGCCGGGCTTTCGCGGAGTCGGGAGTTTCGGGGCTGAGGTACGGGGGAGAGGGAACTGGTCGCGCACTGCATCCGGAGGCATGGGACCCCAGCGATGTCAAGTCTGTCTGCTCAGCATGCACAAGCGGATGATTCAAGCGCAGGCTACAGTCCTCACGTGATTACACCGAAACTTCCCAGGTCAACAATCAAGCATACAATGATCCCTCTGACAACCCTGGCGCTCACCACGTAGCCATGGAGCTGTCGCATGAAGCAACATCTGGCATTGAACACTCTCCGCTGCCGGTAGACAGCAAAACAAGGTGCAACACCAGAAGGCAGCCGAGGCAATGCTGACACTGCTCCTTCCTTCACCCAACAAGCTCTCAGGAGTTCCAGCCCTGACATAGCAACATAGTCACAGACGAGTCTCAAAGCTTGTCCAGTCCAGGGTTGCTTGGCGGCTCGCTCTGGCACTCGCCCGTGTTGTCCAGTCCAGGGCCGTCGAACTCGGGTTCATGCTGGCCAACCAAAATTCGCGCTTGGTGTGTGTAGAGCAGACATGCAGAGCAAAGAAACAGCCAATATCAATAAACATGCTGCGGCCAGGCTAAACGATGATTGGAAAGTAGGCGTTTGCTTCCTTCCCCACAGCTATACCAACTCGTGCCTGGGCGGATGTGCTGTGATATGCACGGCTTTCGGTACTGATGCTCAGAATCGCTTCTGTGCTTCCAAGTCGCCTGGCCATTCCATTTTGCGCCTGGGCTGCCTTGGCGGCCTGCATCGAGCTACACATCTTCTGGAGTGAGCTCGGCATGCTCGGCTAAAGCGAGTTCCGTCGGATGGCACATACCTCGACAACGTTCGAATATGCTTTCGCCATGAACCAATAAGCGAATATTCCTTGCATCAGGCCCAATGCTCGCAACGCTGAGATGTTACAGGATGTTGCTAGAGTCCCCCTGAACCCTAAGCCCCATAAGCCCTATGAGTCCTTCTTCCATCCAGGCCTCATAAGTTCTAAACCCCTAAACCCCTTTTGCTTCTTAGCGGCATCTGCCGAGGCGTTGGAGGCCGTTTTGACCACCTGACACCACAAGGTTTACGGAAGCCTTTTTCTATCTTTCTACGTTGACCCGTTACGGTTGCCTGTGGAGCCTCGCTTAGCCGCTGCTTCGTTTCGATCGCTTTGTACTGGCTCGTATCCCACATGAAGTAGAGTCTAGTTTCTTCCCTTACAAGAAAGGAAAGCGCAAAAAGAACCTCATCCAAGCCAAACCAGTCCAAACCCTTGATCTGAAACCTCTTGCACATCAACTAATACACCAATTACACGGGGTCCGCCACACGACACCAGCCTATTTGCCAGTCTTGAGCCTGGTTGCATTCTACTCCTTTCATCCCTCGTCGTAAGCCTCGCCAGGGCATCAAACGACGGCACCTGAAAAGCTCGACTCCTCGGGCCCTGAAGCAGTCGCAACCAGAGCGGCCGGGTCTGGGATTGCAGCTGCTTGCCGGGGTTCCAGAGCCAAGCGCGTCTGCGGGCGTGGAGGTGCCTGAGCAAGCTACGCATCGCTGCCTCAAAGAAAACTGGCTTTCTCTCCAGGTCTCCGAAAACGGACCCTCATCGAAAGATATGCCTATTGCAGCTACTCGACCCGCAACACGTCCTTGACTGGGTTAACCGGCGGACCATTTCCAAAAGCGCAGTCCGTTGAAAACCTCTTGCGAAGAGGCTTCGACTGCACTTCCTGCAGGCGGAGCGTCGAGGCTGTCGGCGTGCGGGGGCCAAAGCGTCGCAGAAGGTCGCAGCGAAGCGATCAGCTTGTTCTGCTCCTCCGGCAAACAAGCAGCTCCAGGCTCCAGGTGAGCAAAACTCTGCCAATGTTTACGAGCGACCTCTGCAAGATCTAAGTAATCTAAGAACTATAAATAACATCCCATTCGCGAGACTGTCAGTCTGTGAAAGCTCGGCTTTCGCCTCATGCAAGAGCCATGACCGATGATGTATGCTCGAAAGACACCCAATTCCAAAAATCCGAAGCTGACACATCAGCCCATACTCCTCTGCATATTGCCGGCACAGTTCCTGCAGCTGACTGGCAAGCAAGGCCCATGGATCATCCTGAGCCTCGGCCGTGGCCACATGCAGAGTTTTGATTCAGACCATGGAGGACCCCTGCCAGGCAAGAATCACGTCGCAAGTGGATGTCCTTTCCTATCCCTGCCACCAGCCACTAACATGCCACCGATTGGCACGACAATCAATTAAAAGCCCCTGCCCCTCTCCAGTATCAGACTTTGCGGACGATGTGCGTGGCCGCAGTGCCCTGCAGCCATGGCCCCGTCTCGGTGGGGCCTCATGTGGCCACGCAAAGCGAGGCACGGGCTCCAGGACAGTGCCTAGGCACCTTACGTTCATTACAGTTGCGGCCACTTCAGCACGAGTTGGGGTCTTTCGGTTTGTTTTTCCCAGTGCAAGCCTGAAGGTGCTTTGCAATGGATAGCTGCAGGAGTTCAGGCTAGCCTAGCGGAGTTCACAGACGCTGACGCGACAAGCCAAGAGCGACAGAAGCTGGGCCCTCATCAGTCATGTGGAATCATACATGAATCACTGACCTTTACATCCACCTTCCCCGCAGCGTAAACCCGAAATCCGAGATTCGAAAGCACCTCGCAAAACCAAACAGAGAATAGACCGTCGTCCTGCCTCCCAGCCACATGCAGGCAGGCAGTCGCTCGGGAGATGCACAGGGCTGCGGCACGAAATGCCCCTTGCTTGAATGTGCTCAAGCAACACACACATATACATACATTCGCATGCGAGTGAACACACGTGTATACATGGCATAGATCATATATACATAAACGTACGTCGGCAGGCATGTGCAAGACGGTAAAAACACATGCACGTACATAGCACAGGTGTACGCAAAAATACGTGTTACATTGCATTCAGACATACTTACCTACATACGTGATCATACGTGCGCGCATGCATAATCCTGCATACCTCCGTGCCAGCTCACCTGCCTGCCTCCCTACCAGCGTGAACACCTCCTACCTACCTACCTACCTATCTACCTACCTACCTACCTACGTAATGACTATTCTCCAGCCGACCTTCATACATATTATGCAACGCATGTACGTAGCTTTAAACCACTCACATGCTGTCAACAGGACTCATTTCTGAGCAGGCGCTCGCGCAGCATCACTACACCCCTAAAACATCCTAAAACCCAATATTTTAGTTCCCAGCCTCTGGAGTGCCCAGGTCTGAGGACATTCCGCATCTGCTCAGCGAAAACAAAGGAGACAGAGCAGGCTCAGATTCTACCAAAGCGCAAGCGGTCGCGCAGCCTATTGGCTCTTCGGGAGCTGAGCTCAACCGGCGGTGAAACAAGCCTACAGCACCCAGCGGGGGAAAACACAGGTGCTTTACACGGCTCCTCTACAGCCTGCTTTGGGCCAGGTTGAAGAGTAACTCACCAGCGACCCGGGTAGCTCTGCAGGCAGGAGCTCGTGGACTGTTGCCTTTCTTACCGCAAGAAGCTCAACGGAAAGGAACCTAACGGCCTTTTCCGTGAGACACAAGGAGCTTCTCACTTGTGGGTCGAAAACTCACCCTAGAGAGAACGAACATGTAGCCAGTCAACTAACTAGTCCACGCTGACAGTGAGCCCCAAAAGCACACCAGGGAGAAACTCACCTGTTATTGTCTGAGGAGCCCAAAGGACCGATTACTGGCTTGAACTCACAGCGCCGTGCTCGCCTACGGCACGGTGAGCAGACTGACAAGATTAACCCAAACCTGAAGACCAACAGTGGCGAGGCCGGGGTGAGCCCCCTCAGCTTGGCCCACTCCCAACCGCAAGCCGCGCGTCACCAACGCGGGGAACAGACATCCCGCAAGCTACTGTGACGGGTTCTTACGTTTTCCGTCGTGCGCGTGGCGGCGATGGGCCCAAGCAGAGAATACTAACCCCAGCCCCTGCAAGCGCCTAAACAACCAAAACACCCCATCACCTAGAGCAGAGGTTTTGGGTCTTGGCCTGGGCGTCACCAGTGAGCACAAGGTGACTTCACAACAGCTGGGCCTCTGCCAAGCTTTGGCTTATCCTAGCAGAAGGAGTGATGAAGGACTTCCTTAACACCGGAGCCTGTCTAGACCCTAAACCCGCGGGAGCACAGCTCGAACCACAGCGATCCAGGCGTCACCAGGCAACAGTCAGGGCAAATCCCTGCACCCTCAAACGCATAGGTAGCCTCGAGCAACGAGAAGACAGAGACCCTCACGAGCCCCTATCCGGCTCGGTGAGTTGATATGGCAACGTCTTGTTCCGCAGAGGAGACACTCGACCCTGCATTCCTCTGCGTGGGAACCATTCCTTCCAGGAAGCCTGGAAAACTATACATAAATAAACCCGCTGCATGGCAAGGCAACGGTATGGTAGAAGTCTTTAACCTCAGATGCAAACGAGGCTGTACGTCCCAGCTTTCTCGCTCTTACTCACCGGGACAAAGCAGTGACCAGTTTTCTCGCTCGTACTTACTGGCCCACTCTCATCTGCTTTCCATCGGTTAAGCATTTCCACAAAGCTGGCAGGCCTCAGGGGCCTAATTCCGATGGGGTCTGCACCCCAGAGGCTTAGTTGTGCAACCCGCCAGGGGCAACGGGTTCCTGACCTCAATCAATTCCTAAACCCAAGCTACGGTGGGTGACTTGGCGCAGGCCTTAGGCAAGGGAAAACTGCGCCTTGGGCTTTCCTTAGGCTTAGGGACAGGTGAGAAGCTCACCAATTCCACGCAGGGAGAAGCTCTCCTGCAATTAGTTTCCCTGTTCAACCTCCTCACAGAAGATCCATTCCTCTTCTTCCTCGTGCCTCAAGTTGGACAGCAACTGGGATGACAGGGGCCTTAAGATCTCAACCGTGCTGTGTTGAAGGACGTACAAGTCGTCGCGAGCGGTATCATCCATTAGCATGGGCTGCCGAACTGCCTGGTCAAACATTGGCCAACTCCATTCACAAGCCTGCAAAGTTTCTATATGCAGATGATGCTGTGTAGCTCAATGTATCTTCCATCTGGACCAAATAGAACGGCAGGTTGGCGGTCCTTGGGCTCAGGTATGAACGAAAGGTTCTGGACTTGAATGGTCCCGCAACCTGTACAACTGAAGTCCCGCAGTTGAAGCCACTCTACTGGCGGGTCACTGCTGGGCAATCCAGAGTCGTCTGCGGGCTGTTCCATGCAATGCCAATGCCCGCAGGGACCAGCGCGAACAATGTTCAAAATGAATGCTGCCATCCTCTGTGGTCGCCGATGAGACTGCAGGCTGGGCATATCCACTGCCAGCTGCTCGCCTCGCACGAGGGAAGGAGGCCTCAAGCTGGTCTGATTCTCCAGCCATTTTGTCCTGAGCCCTCTCCTGGCTCGCTGCAGCGAAGGGCGAGAAAACTCAAACCCTTGGAGTGTGCAGCACAACTCCAAAAGGGGCACGAAATGGCGAAGTGCAAAAGCTGGGGTTCCCCTGAGTTTGGCCTGTTTCAACTTGGTTAAAACCCGGGCCTGTTGTACACAGCTGCACGACCTACGCGCCCCACAGAGTGGAGTTCGAGCCGAGACCTTGAGCCAGGCTCAGATTCTGCACCCGCACTGAAACACAAGCGGACGAGAAGATCCCAACGAGAAGTATAAACAAAGTAGCAGGCAGAGTTTTGCGCTCAAACCTTCCCAGGGGCTTAGACGGCTTAGGGCCGGTGCTGTGCAGACGACGGTGAAGGTGAGAAAAGTACGACATTGGCCCGGTTGGTTGCTCCACCCACTATGCAGATCCTAAACCCCCAACTCCCTGCCAAGGTATTCCTACAAGCTCAACCCAAAAGACTCTTGAACCCTGGAACAATAGCCTTCCATTTCACGAAAACAGGTTCGCATCAAACAGTCACGAGGCACTGGCCGGGATCTCCTTCTTTAGCATGTCGGCGGTCTCCTTCGAACCCGCCATTACGAATCGTACTCTCGGGCTTTCATTGCAAGGGTCGTGATTTGGCAGCCGGCATCTGAACGCAATTTCCCTTGTACACGGGACTGTACAAGCCTTGTGCGGGAACCCTGCTTTCCAAACTTTCAGAATGACGGGTTTCAGGCTAGGGAGCCAGGGTTAATATGTTCACGCGTCCGTTTTGTTTCAAGTCCAAGCCTCTGGAGCGGGAAAGGCTTGGGCTTGATTACGAAGACGGCCTGAATCTCACATGTTCATTGAGTTACATGGTTGGAGGGAGTCACTGCTGGCCCTCCTCCAGTGCCAAGAGTTTCGGAGTTAGGTGGCTCGTCAAGAATGCCTTCTCTGTCGATGGCAACAAGTCTTTGTTGGGAGCGCGCAATTGGATGGTATATGATGGCATCCTCCGGGCAGGGACGTCTCACGAAACATCGGGTACACTGGCTGTGAGGCAGCCCAAGCTTGCAGATAGATACACCTCATGCACGGGCAGCATGTTGCCAGTTGGGCGTTTGTGCTTTCCGGCTGCCGAAGGAGAAAGGGTTAGAGTTAGACCATCATGACGGCCACGATCACCGTCCTTGTCACCCTCACCAAGAGTATGATTGTGGTGGAGGCAGCCGCAGGGGAGTCTTGTTCTGGGACTTGGGAACTCCGAAACTCGAGTGATCTCAGGACATCTCAAAACGGGAAACTCAAGTTTGCTGCAGCCTACGACAACGCGAAACATCGAAGCCAACCACTTCTGCAAAATTGCAGAAAATCGAAGTCCCGATGCTTCAATCCACACCGGCGTTGCAATCGAAGTCCTGCGGATCTTTCATGGCCAATACCTCCGGACAGCCGAAAGCTGAGTGGGCAACAGAATATGTAAGGCTGCGATTGACCAAAAAAGAGGCTGTGAGCGAGGATGGCTATCTTGCTCCTCTGCAACAGTCCAAGGCTTGGTAACCCGAGGGTGAAACTGACTTCCTGCAGACTTGTCAAGAACGTTTGGATTATTGCTGGCTATATGAAGAGATATGATTCCTACTCCGGCTTTGAACAACAACGCAAGCTTGAGGCCTTCATGGTTCGACCTTATCGTGGCAGCACCTGGGATTCTCGTCAGTGTGTATTGTTCCCAGAGACTGCTAGGAGCAGCGTGTTCTCGAGTTTGTATGTGCTCGCACTGCCAATGCGTCTTTTTCTTCCTTTCGTCGCTCACTCTCGCACCAGGCAGGTGTCCGACACGCAAGCTGGACCACCAGGTAGATCGTGCCATAACAGAAGTTTCAATAGAAACATCGCAGAAAGTACATAGTAAGAAAATGGCACACCTCAACTCAGGATCCTGTGCCAGAGGCATTGCTCCAGCTCTCACTGACAGGCGTCAGTCTCCACAACGGTTTGTGCCGTAGCCACACTTGACAATGCCAGGAAAGAGTGCCACAGATATAACTAGTCATGAATAAGTGTGCGCATGGAGGGGATATGTCAGCTTGACACGGCGGCACAGCTACGACTCACGAGCCTTTCGCCAAAATTAGATGCGACACGCTTGCCGCAAGCTTTTTCAATCAGACTTGCCAGGCTCCTCTTTCGCAAGGTCCGAATTGCACAATGCTTCCGCAAACGAAAAGTTGTAACTCTCGCTTACAGTATGCCAATTACTTGTGGAAGGCACGTCTGGACCAAGAACTAGCTAAGTAGCTGTGCATCCGCCGACGAATTCCGGGCTGGTTGAACAGCCGGCCTACAGTCTCCGTGCTTCGAGGAGGTTTGCTGTGTTTGTTTCTCTGGTCATAATCAACTGCAGCATGTGCGTGCATACATGTATGAATCGACCAGCGCCGGNCAGTCTCCGTGCTTCGAGGAGGTTTGCTGTGTTTGTTTCTCTGGTCATAATCAACTGCAGCATGTGCGTGCATACATGTATGAATCGACCAGCGCCGGGCATCCGCCGAGCCATGCATGCACAGTGGCTCGGCAGCTATATGCGCAGCACATCTGGCATGCGAACAAAACGCGAGGGTCCCGGCGGGACCCAGGAGCCTTGCATAGAATTGGATGGCGGGACAAGCACATGTGGAAGGCCGAAGCAAAAGAAGAACCTGCATCCAATGCTTAAGCTCGCAACCCCAGGCGCCTTAAGTCTCTCAAAATATAGTAAGACCGCTCTACAAGTTTACCGTCAGCTGGATACCTTCACCTCTGACCCGGCCCCTCCGAGACTCTCTGTACGCAACACAACTCAGCAGCTTAAAGCAGCAGCCAGGAGGGTTGCCACGGCCCCGAAAGCTCTTGCGGGGGCTCCACTCATCTCCGATGAACCACTGCCAGCTCCTGCGCCACCCGTGTCTGCGCAGTTCGGGTAGCACTGCAGCGACTCAGTCTTGCATGGCCGGGCGCAGATCCCTGGCATCGTTTCGTAAATGGTCTGCTGGGCTCCCTTGATGCTGCTGGCATCTGCGAGCGCCTCTGGTGCCGTCTGTGTGTTGTTGCCCTCTAAGAGCCACTCGACGAACTCGTAGCACTCCTCCCCCGGC
>BGNK01006408.1:12522-27291 GCA_003297005.1 Symbiodinium sp. clade A Y106 | reverse complement strand
GACACGAACCAAAACGGACCCTGGCAAGCCAGGACATCGGATGTGAATCCTCAACTTCCAGATTTTCAAAGGGCTTTTTCTCATGATCCAAGGGCCGTTTCTCATGAACTTCCTTTAGGCCTCAATGCAACGAGCTTGAAAAAGAAGAAGACAGGCAGATTATGGGAAGCAGATTCCTATTGAAATCCACAGTCGGAAGCCGCCACCAGCCCAACAGCATCTTCATGCACCTCAGCATCACCTGTATAAAACGTACATCAGTTACATCACCAGAACAGCATAACTATCCCCCGGCTTCAGCACCATCATCACATGACCGTTGTCATCATTGCATGGGCTACATCTCGGATAACATCTAGAATCCAAGTAATTTGCATCGTTTAAAATTATCACCATTGCCATCAGCACCCACACCATCTGCATCATCACCGACATCACCCATTGCACATCGTAGTTATCGCCGCCATCTTCTTCGCGGTCGTCACGGGCACAAGGTGGTCGTGGCGATTGTTGTTGGTGCTCACGGTCGCAGTGATGCACATCGGGTGGCAGTGGTGGCGGTTCCGGTGCCTGACAGGTGGTACTTCACTACGAAGGACTACGTCCCGGGCCTCAGCAGTGGCGGACATTGGCATCCCCTGGAAGGCGGAGAGGCTTCGGTCTCTGGGATCTGTAAAATGCAAAGTTACGACCAAGTGCCCTCCGACATCCCTGGGAGCTGCAATCCTTGCAAAACATGAAACCTATGAGGCGTCATGAGCGATCTTTGTAGCGGTCTGTGTAGCGGTCTGTACGTCTACTGGTCAGAACATCTAGGCTAGAGCTCAGTCCCGTGATACTTTAAGTAATGTAGGGGCCTGAATAATTACAATAGGGTTTCGGGGTATATTATACGACAACTACAATAAGGAACCCCAAAAACCCTATTCTAATTACTAAGGCCCCTACATTAGGAAGTCTGGAAGGCAAAAAGAGAACAAGGCCGCACTGGGGCGCTTTAATATAGGGGCCTGCATGATTACCTGTACTATTTTGGGGGTTCCTTATTATAATGGCTCCCAAAACCCTCTTCGAATTATTCAGGCCCCTATATTAGCATGAGGGGTTTAGGCTTAGGGTCCGAGCACTTCGTAGTCAGCTGCAAAGCTTGAGCCCTGCCTGAACCCTCAACCTTCACACCTCCCAAAACACTTGTCAAGTCATGAAAGCCCCTTCTACAACCTTACAAAACTCTTTAACTACTATAGCACTGATAAGAAAAGCTCATAGAAAAACAACAAAAACCTAGGATTTACTGTATCACTGGTACAAAACCCTCATAGCGACAGATGCAGGCCTGTGGAGGCCAGGGGTAGAATGACGCCTGTCGGATGCTGCACTGGTCTTGGGGGCTTTGGGCGGGCGGCAACTCTAAACCCTAACCCTAAAACCCTGGAACCTCGTAAACTCTGTACCTTTCAACCCTAAACACCAAAAAAAACAAAAAAAAATGCACGCAGATACCCCATATTTCGTCCCGTTGTATAGCCTCTCAACTTACTGCTAGAATCACAAGTCTACAATCCCTTTGTGGAGCCATGGAGAGTAGTTGGCCTACCTCAAACATGCCAGGGCACTGGTTGAACATAAGGACCCGGATCGGTTTTGGGGGGCAGATTATAGTGTAGTTATACAGGGACTACAGGCAGATACTACGACAAAGTGTTCAGACCTCTATGTCAAGCTTTTTCGCTTTAGAGTTTGGGACGTATGGGGCAGAGGGCTTCAACGGTCCAAACCCATTTTTTGACCCGCTGCCACACGTAGGAGTCTAATCTAAAGGTCCGACAAATTAATAGCAGTACATACAATTACATATCATGATATACCCCCAAACCCTAATCTAGTTGTCAAGGCATCGAGGAAAAAGTCAAGGGGAGGATGCGTGTGCCACACTTGCCTTGGGAACTAGCTTGGGGTTGCAGGTGTAGCATGGCGAAAGTATGAAGGGACTATAAGGTGACTTCATTGAGGAAGCTACATTACGCCACAATGACAATAATGAGCCCCCTATGGTTGAAGGTATCTTTTTTTACTCACTACACCGAAACGGGTATTAATGCTCATCATGTCGACCTCTCTGCTGGACTCTTCCCCTCCCCTTCGGTCCTGTTGCTGCTGCGGCTGCTGTGCTGCCTGCTGCCAATCTACACCGCCTTGCGGGAACTGCATGACGTACCTGAGTCAGCTGCAGGGGAAAAGAGCTTCCGGGTTTCGGCATCCCGGTTTGTTTTGGGGTTGCGCGCGGTGGTGCGCAGCGTCTTGCTTTGGAGCTTTGGATGTTCAGCGAGGCATTGAGGACAACACCACATTTGCATATCTTAGATCTCCGAGTTTGCGTAGCCTGCGTGGCATCCTCGAAGGGGTATCTCAGTTCCAGATCATCCACCCCCAACCTGTCATAGCGGAGTACCTGAGGCTTCAAATTCTGCTCCCGAGTTAGGGGAGGTTTCGGAACACAGGGGACCCAATACAAGGCCAAAAGAGTAAGCAGGCTATTCAGAAACACACCCAGCTTTCAGACATGGACCAAGGATGAAGGTAAGTACCACCCCAGAAGCACATCAGCTAAACACTAAACCCCGAACTCCCCCCCAAGATTTCCCAGGGCCGCACCCAGGGCCCGTGGCAAGACGCTGCTGCGGCTGCTGTGGCCGAGGCTGCTGCATTTGCCTTGACAGTGCTGCCGGAGCCTTAAGCCCTGAACCGTTCATCGCAGCCTAAGATGCATGATACATTGTGCTCAGGCTTGGGCTGCAGATTTTTCTGCGGCTCTGATCCCTAACACTTGAGAATTCACGCCCAGACTAAGACTTGCAGTTCCCACTCCGGAAAGGAGTTCATCTCAGGTGATCGGACTGTTACAGTGTTACAGATTGATTGAGGGTTTTGCAGAGATTTTAGCGACAAATGTCAACATCGCGAATCCTACAGAGACGGCGCGCGGCATCAACCCAAGTTTGTCTGCGACCTTCTTCCTTCCACTACCCTGCGATCGTTGGGTATACACTTGTGTCGTTCGGCAAAAAGCATGCTCAAACAAGAGGTACATGAGTTGAATCTCCACCTGAGCTATCCTTGATGGCGGCACTTTCCCTCGCCAAACTTGCAGAGTAGTTCATGTGGCGTAGCTTGTTCAAGCGAAACGAGATGCGCCTAGAGCATGCAGCGGAGGGATTTCATGCTCTCGGCTAGTCGCGGCTAGTCTTGATTCTCCTCCATCAACATCGGCATCATCATCCACAGCATCATCACCATCGCCATAGTTAACATAGCCATGACCACAGCTAGTCATCACCATGGCTCCCGTGATAGCATCATTGCCAGAACATCGCCGAGACCACCACCACCACCGCCNACCACCGCCATCACCACCGCCGCCACCACCACCACCACCACCAGCCCCGCCGCCACCAGCACCAGCATCATCATCATCAGCAGCAGCATAACTGCCGTTAACATTAGCATTAACAATTCAATCAACATATATATATATGTAAATGTTATCATGATCACCATCTCAAACACCATGTGACCAGCAAAAGTCTGTCAACATCAACAACATCATCACTGTCATTGTCGCCACCACTCTCACCAACCACATCTCCACCACCACTGCACCACTGCATGGAAAGGATAACCTGCGAAACACACGTCTCACATTTCTCCAGTGGAGTCTAAACACCAGCCGATTTCTGAAACTCACATTTTGGCAGAACTGTTGGTTGGAATAGGTTGCTTGGGAAACTGCAGGCTCTTGAGGCTAAGCCTCAAGGAGTTTCTCTCTGGGTTTGAAAAGACCCTGACAGGTTTCTGCCAGGCTTCAAAACGGCTCCACAAGGCTTTTTCGGCTGTGCAGGGCGTGTTAGGGGTTCTATGATGGAATTAGAGAAGCCTTCTTGGGGCTTCTATCAGGGTTTTAAGAGAAGGCTTCTTTGGGGCTGTTTCAGGTCGCATCTGAGGATTCCAGGACTTACATGCTAAACCTCTGACCTAGACCCTAGACTTAAACATAAGGATTCCGAGTCTGCAGCCGCCAGTATCCACGGGCCCGTAACGCCTAAAAGCTAGATTCCGAGCCCTAGCGCCCAGGCTCCAAATTCTAAACCCTTCAATGCTTGGATCTACGGCCTAAATGCCTGAACACGCACCCTGAAACCAAAGCTCATCGTTGACGAACCGAGATACTGCATAGGTGGCATGTTCTGCACAGGCTGCTGTGGCACATTCTGCGAGACAACCTGCACACACTGTGAACTGTATCGGTTGGCTGGAACCGATGATGGTGAGAAGGAAGGCGATGAGGATGCGATGATTCTGATATTGCGACCGGGATGAACATGTATGACTGGCTTCAGGTAGTTACAGCAATTACAGCAATGGAGAATACAGGGCACCACTCCAAATTGATAGTCTTTCAGCTTTGTTCTGGGGCCTATGCCGCTGCGTTTTCTGTTCCCACGATTTGTCGAGGAATCGGGGCCAAGCCCTGAAATCGAACGTGCTCATCACTTGTGGGATGGCTGCACTAGGATCCCTTTACGGGGCACGGGGTCCTCACTCTGGTAAGCTCCCCACGACTGTCAGGGTGTCGGTTTTGAAGACTGAACGGGACTGCTTGAGGTTGAACCTCTTAAGTTCGGGCTTAGGGTCTAGAGCTTGTCAACCGATGTACATCTGGTGCCGCCAATCCCGCACAAGACACAAGAGAACTTAAGCCAAGAAGGGTGGAGGATTTAAGGCTCCTTACTTGTATACTTCCACTTTCGTCTGGCCATGTTGTCCAGCGCGCTAATCCTTAGACACTAAGAGCCTGATTCCAGAATGCCAAGCTGCCAAACCTGAAGCCCAAAGCCCTAAACCCTGAAAGCCCTAAACTACCTAAACCCTGGGACCTGAAACCCAACGTTAACCCCTGAGAGCCCCAAAGCCCTAACCATCCCTAAGCCAGAGTCTGACTTCCCCACCGTCTGCAGCGGCAGCGTCGCGGGCCGTGGCGCCGGCGCCGGAGGCGGAGGGTTTGTCCGGGCGCCGGCCGTCGGAGTGGCCCGGCCTGTCAGAGGCTGCAGCGTATTGCTGTACTGAAGAGGCCTGAATGATTGGAATAGGGCTTTGGTGTATCCATGTTACTAGCTGCTAGCTAATCAGACTGAGCAACACCCTGAACCCTACGGCGCGCTCCTGGGTCACAAAGGACTACTCGTGACTTACTCGTGTGCTGGCATCGTCGTCATCGTGGTACTCTTAGGGGGAGGTGGTGGAGGAAAAGGAACGGCGGCAGCAGCAGGAGTAGGAACAAGGTGTAAGGAGTGAGGGGTAAGGATGGAGCAAGGAGCCAAAAAGTTGGGAATTAGGAGCTGCGAGTAAGATTTGGACAGGAAGAGCAGGGGGCAGGGTAGCTGCCGTGGTACTCTTAGTCTTGCAGGAGAGGAGAAGTCAAAAGCGGCGAGACCTTGATGAATCTAGAGTACGGTCTTTCAGCGGCATAGACTTTGAGCCCTCAGCCCTAAGCCCTCAATACTCAACTCTAAGCCCAAGACCTTTGCAATTCCCAACCCCGGTGCCTGACAAGGTCTCGGCAGGGCTCAGTTTGCCTTCGACAGCAGCGGAGGTTGGCTTGCTACTTACTTTGGTCAAGGCTTTCGGGCTTGGATTTCTGTTTAGGGTGCTAGGGAAAAAGCTTTTTGGTTCGGGGTTTAGGGTCAGGCTTTAGGGTAGCATGCATTGGGAGTTTGGGGTTCAAGGTTGCGTTGCGACTATGCCTCTTCCTCTTTGCGATACTATGTTCTTGGTGATTCTTGTCGCTACTCACTGTTTCTATTTTTGCCGGGTTTGGGCTTAGGGACGCGCAGGGATGAAGCTGTTCCGTGCTTGGTGGATGCCGAGCCTTTGGGCTCTGAGAGGTGTTTGGATTGCGGGCGTCTGAAGGAATTGCTTGGATTTGCAATTGCAGAGGGTTTTCAGCCGGAGGCTCAAGATCCGACTAGAGTTCTGAATGCGACGAGCGTCGAACCGTCTTTAAACACCAAGTCATGAAGAGAGCTCTGCCGGCCTGCGGGAAACTCGGAAACAATTCAAGCATCTTCAACTTGAACCCTAAACCCGAAACCCTGAGCCTTAAGCCTTAGACCCGAAACCCTAAGCGTTAAACCCAACCACTCACAACCCTAAGGCTGGTCCGTTGCAACCCTGACATGCAATCTTCAAGCCCGAAAACAACCCTAAACCCTGAACTCCAAAAACCGCCCCCCAATTCGAAGCCGAAAGCCTCAAGGCTTCTCCTGCCACCCCCAGCCCTTTAACCCGAAATCGCTGCTTCTGCCTCTGAGCAAACAGCCCACCGGCTCACCCGGGGCAATGCCTGCAAAACTGCTTTTGGGGGCTTTGAATTTAAGGCTTCGGTGTTAGGGATTTAGGGGCTTAGTGTCGTTTTGGGGTTTAGGGTTCTGGGCTTTTTGGGGGGTTTAGGGACCGTGGTGGGGACATGGGAGTGGGGAGGTTGGAAGCGCTGTTTCAGGCTCCGAAACGCCGAGTGCAACTCGGCATGCTCTTGACTCTTGGAGTTCCACCTAAACCCTAAACCCATCAGTAGCCTTGCGATAAGGAGTTGCCAGTTGCACGTGCTCGCATGACAGCAAGGAAGCTGGCTGAATTGTAGCATCCGAGGTTCTTCGAACTTGTCCGGAACATCCCGGATGCAGTGTACGGACAGCTACATCGAAGGAAGCTTGAAACATCCGCCAAATCGCAGAAGAAGTTATGGAACCCTAAACCTAAACCAAACCGAACCCCTAAAGCATAAACCCCTGGCACTCAGCTTGAAGCCCAAGCTCGTGGGAAGAAGCCTTGTAAAGAGTTGTGGACCGAAGGCCTTAGTTTCTCGGAGTTTCATGGTCACCGTATAGGCCCCAAACCCTGAATGCTAAGCCAACCTCACAGCGAGAAACAAAGCCTTGAAGCACGCAAAAGACTGCAAGAACCGGCGCTTGAGCCTCAGAGAATTAACGAAACGATCTCAACTATGACCAGAAACGCGAGGATGCCCCCAGTTACAAAGGCCCGCAAGCACACAAGAAGACGACAAGAACGTCCGCTCGACTGGCAATGATACTAATCATAACAGCTAGAGGAGCACACATAGCAAGCAAAATCTTCGTTACAGCTATAAACCCTAAACCCCTAAACCCTAAGCCCTAAACCCGTAAACCCTAAACCACCCCCATTTCGGCCTCCAGGTTTGCTGCTGTAAGCACGCCGGCTGTGGATCTCCCACCTATCTCCGAAAAAGGCTCCGGCGAACTTTTGCCTTACTGAATATAGGGGCCTTAATAATTAGAATGGAGTTTTCGGGCCAATTATATTATAGTAATCCTTAAAGACCCCTTTAAAAGGACCCCTTAAAGGAATTAAAGCCTGAGCCTAAACCCTGTAAGTATGGCCCCAGGCTCCAGACAAAAGATCCTTTAAAGATCAATGAAATTTACCCCTAAAGCTTTAGGGTTTAGGGTTTAGGGGCCTTATATGGTTGGCCATCTATCCCCCGTCATGGCACCTTTTAACCCTAAACCCTCGACAATTGTAGTAATCCTACAAAACCTGTTGACTCTTAACACAAAACCCTGAACCGCGCAGCCCTTGTGACCCTACACTCTAAACTTTGTCCTATAAACACTCAACTAGTAGGCTCCATCACCCTAGTTTGCCCGCTTTCTCTGTCGCTCAGGTCTGCATCGTGCCACGTCCATGCTACCAGCCCATGCATTCAGCCCAATGCATTGGCCAGTGCATCCATGCCAAAGCCATGATAACGTCCATGCTACCAGCCCACTCGTTGGCCAGTGCATCCACGCTCAAGCCATGGAAACGTCCATGCTACCAGCCGCTCATTGGCCAGTGCATCCATGCCCAAACCATGATCACGTCCATGCTACCAGCCCACTCGTTGGCCAGCGCATCCATGCCCGGGCCATGATAACACCCATTCTACCAGCCCGTCCATTGGCAAGTGCATCCATGCCCAAACCATGATAATATCCATGCTACCAGCCCGCTCATTGGCCACTGCATCCATGCCCAAATCATGATAACGTCCATTCCGTGCTACCAGCCCACTGATTAGCATGACAACATCCATGCTAGCAACCCACTGCTTTGGCCAGTGCATCCATGCCCACACAAAAACAACGTCCATGCTACCAGCCCATTCATTGGCATTGGCCAATGCATCCAGACAAGGTTCAGCCAAATGAGTCGTTCAGTCAGACGGTCTTTCTGCTGCCGGGGTGAACAAACGCGTGGGGCATGACCTGATCTTAAGCCTGCCTCCCGTCCTGCCGTCCGGCAGAAACATCGAGTTTTTTCGCATTTTTTGCTCGGCCTAACACCATAACGGGGACGCCATGTTGAACACGGCTAACATACGCATGTAAAATCAGCAGCACCGGCCGCACAGAAACATCGAGTTGTGTTCTAGGCTTTTGCTCCGCATAACACCATAACGGGGACGCCATGTTGAACAATGCTAACATACGAAAGCATCGGGCCTGCCATGCTTCTCGCACTGCGTTCCAAGACAAACTGGGGCAAGCGACGGCGATGGACCCAACTAGTAGCCGTTATAAAACCCTCGACTCAACCGTAGCCCTTAACAAAAGCAAGAAGCATCTGAATTTGGTGGTTCCTGAGCCCGCCACGTTGGCGATCGACCGCCGAGTTTCCTGCACTAGAACTTTGGAGGTTTAGGGCGGTTTAAGGTTTAGGACTATAAGGAACTAGACCCCAAATCCGCGATCTTTGAACTCACTAGCCGATCAAAGCGTTGGCCGGCTACATGGTGAAGTCATTCCCAAACCTCGAACCCTGATCCCAAAGCCCTGAGCCCTTGGGTTCTTCTTGTGGGCTTAATATACGGGCCTTCATAGCGCAAGTACAATGGGGTTCGGAGGCATATTAGCGTTTACAGTAGTTGTGCTAAGAAGCACCTCGGGAATGGTGTTGGTAGTTATTCAGGCCCCTAAATTAATTTGCCGTTTTGGCTTGGACGGGCTACATTACTGAGGGGTTTAGTCCTTCGAGCTTGAGGTTTAGGGCGCTTGGGGTTTATAGTCATTTATAGGCCGAAGAATCCTTTCCACAAGACTCCTTAGCTTAGCTCAACCGGTCCTGCCCGGCAGTCGTAAGCGTCTGCAGTATCAAGCTATGTTTACAAGTTTCGTGGGTACAAGCTGCTTACAGACAACAAGGACAACCCAAGGGAGCTACTATGAAGGCTGCATTTTGCTACTTCGGTTCGTAGCCACTAAAGACGCATGGCACCCCAACAAATAAAACAAAGCCACCTTCGAAATGCCTTACCGGCGCCAAAGCCGTAATTGCCCCCAGCCCCGAGCACTGCAGGTACACACACAATCCCTGGACACAAGTTGAACTCAAACCCCCAAACACTACACCCTTGAACTCCAAATCTCTTGAGCTCGAATCCGATAACCCTGAGTTCATAAATGCACAGCAGACCCTAAACCAATCCTGGGTGCCTGCAAAAAAAGCTGGGTACAAGTTACCACAACAGTTACGGAGCAAACCGCAGCTTCATCTTTCATTATGTTCCTTAAGAGTGAACCCCAAACCCTGAGTGCTCTTTTAGAGACGAATAAGAAATGGCACCCCGATCATCTACGCACTACCCTCTGATGGTTGGATTTATCCCTTCCTTACGGAGCTTTCGAAAAATCAACTAAGTCATAGCACCCTTTAAAACCCCGTTGATGCCCCTGTAGACTCCCGGTACAAAACCTATAGTGCCTCTATATAAACCCCATGAAGAACCCAACATAAGCCCTCTAGACCCCGATGTAATTCTAAAGTTAAACCTAAATCCTAAGCCCTTAAAAACCCTAAACCCTTCTAAACCCTCAAACCCTAAACCCTTCTGAACCCTAAAACCCTAAACCCTTCTAAACCCCAAAACCCTAAAACCCTAAACCCTAAAACCCCTTAAAGCCATAAACTGAGACCCCGGCGCGAAGAGGCAAAACTCCAGGTCGGCGGACTGCGCGGCCCAGCTCGGCTGCCAAGCGCCACTCCTGCGTGGGAATAGAGAAGTCAGGGCTTCTGCAGTGTTTAGGGTTTAGGGATTGGGGTTTAGGGTTTAGGACTTAGAACTTTGGTTTGGGGCTTCGGGTTAGAAAGAGAAGGCATAGCTTAGGGCTTAGAGCTTAGGCTTATTATTGCTTAGGGTTGTACTTTAGGGCTTAGAGCTTAAGCTTATTAATGCTTTGGGTGTAGGGCTTGGGGTTTAGGGTTTGGCATAGTTTAGGGCTTAGGGCATAGGCTTTCTTGCTTAGGGTTTAGGCTTGGGGTTTTGGGTTTAATTAGGGCTCAGGGCCTTTAGGAGGCTTGGGGTTTAAGGATCTTGGGGGGGGGAGGGATGGAGTTGCGGGTCCGGGGTTTTCAGGTTAAGCGCTGGGGCTTCGGGGTGCAGGGGTTGAGGGTTTAGGGTTTGGGGGGCCGAGGTTTAAGAGTCTAAGGGAGAGCTGAAGCTGGTTGTCGTGGCCTGTGGCTGAAGGATGTGAAGGCCCTGGAGTATACAGTTTAGGGTTCGGGTTTTAGGGTTTTGGGTTAGGGGCCTAGGGTTTCCTGGGCTTGAGGTTGCAGTTTGAAGGTTGCATTGGGTTTGGGCTTCAAAGGTTGGGAGCGCAAAACGGTCGAGGCTTTATTCCGAGAGCTGTGTAGACCAAGCTATGCACATTGTATAAGGGCAAGCTGAAGAGAACAAATTGAGGGATGCTTTACACGCTTTCTAGACTTGGCGTCTGCAAGGGCATTACTCCTACGCTACATCGGCCCCAAATCGGACTCTCTCGCCTTTGAGCTTCGCTGGCCATCCTCACCGTGACCTGACGCGGGAAAAGCAATGGCACCCGAGGTGTGTACTGTATTTCATATGAACCGTAAACCCGAAACCCGAAGCCCTAAACCCTAAACCTCAAGCCACTTCAACCTCCCGAGCCCAAAGCCAAAGGAAAGACCCCCACGTTTCCTCTGATGTCTGAAGTACGAAGCCCCCGCCAAACTCTGAACCCCCAAGCCGCCCTCAAAAGAGCGCTAAGTACCCTCAAAGCAACCGAACCCTATGATTGGATCCTTCATTGGCTATTGCAGGGCTTTCAACACAGGTCTCAAGACCTAAACCCCCAACCATGGGCAACTATGCGAGTAAGGTATACTACTTGTGATAGGTTTCTTCCGACCCTGCCCCTGGCCCTCAAAAGAAGGGACTATACCTGCAGCTCACAAGACACACTGCAACCCTCAAACCTCGGATGCCTGAAGCTCAACGCCTAGCGAAACAAAAAAACAGAAACGTGGCCCTGAACGCCCAAGGACCTCAGGAGGTGCCGCTTCAAGCCAATCCTGCATCGTCATGTTAAAGTCTGAAGCTGTTGTATAGGCTGAGCGGCTAAGCCTGCATCGTTTGTGCTTGGTTTTGCTGCCTGTCATCGTCTCAGGATGTGGATTTAGTTGGGAGTTTCCGAGAATAAGGGGTACCTTGTTTGGGGGTCCTGATAATAAGGATCCTACTATTTAGGGTCCTCAATTTTCGAAAACTTCCAGTTGAGCGTATCGGGCTTCGGAGCCTATGGAGCGGGTTCAGAGTGTTAAGTTTGGGTCTGTCTTGCGCCTAAGGCTGAGAAGCTAGCAAACCGGGACTGAAAGAGCTAAACCCTAACCCCCTGAATCCTAAACCCTTAGCCCTTAACCCTAAACCCCAAAAATCCTAAATCCCTAAACCCTAAACCCCCAAAATCCTAAATCCCTAAACCCTAAACCCCAAAAATCCTAAATCCCTAAACCCTAAACCCTAGATCTGCCTTGGGGTTTGGGATCAGGCGAGCTGAGGGTGCGGAATCTTCTTCTGAGCACCATGGGACTATGGGGGGCCTCAAGAATAAGCATAGGACCTTGGAGTAGATTCTTGGCATTAGGATTGTTGATGTTATTGTTATTCATGCTGCTGTTACTAATGCTTTTTATCATCACTTATTATTACCCAAGTATATAGGGCCTGGAAAGGGGATACCAATCCTAGGAGTGAAGGATGCTGAGGTTCCACCTGTTGCTCTTTACAGCGGCCGGCTTCAGAAGCTCCATCGTCCACTGTGGATCTCTCGGGCAATCGCGAATGGGCTGAGCCCAACAGACGACGTGCCCATGATCCGCCAACATTCGGCGTCTTTTTCGAGACCCACGGGCTCACGGAGCGCGACATCAGGATGAGGGAGACTGTCGTCGATTACTTTGAGGAACTCCAAACGGCAGGCCTGCTCTACCCCCACTTCAGACTGGGGCTTGATGAGCGCGGCAACCTGATCGACCCCACACTCGCTCGTCGAACTGACTGGGACCAGTATCAGTGGTCGGTTTTAGCCGCCATGACTGAGCGGCTTGTCCAGCCTAACTCGGTGATCTACATGTTGCCAAGCCACGGCAACTACCACGGGTTTACGCTCATGGATTCCTCCCACGTCCAATGGTATCTCTCGGGGTGGAACCATGAGACGTACAACTACAGGACTGGGCGCCGAGATCGGATTTACTGAGCCCTTCAATGGCCACATGAGCCAGGGCATGCCTCACCTCCCTAACGGGACGGTACTCTGAAAGCTTAGATGCCGTTTGGTTAGAAGTGAAGTGAGATTTGAAACCTTGGCACCGCCCTAGCGGGTTGGTCGCAACATCGACCTCGCTTGGTACAGAGCGGAAAAATCGTGGCCGGCTCATGTTTGTTTTCAGGTTTAACCTTTCGCTCCACGACGGTCTAACGACTAGTCTTTCCTTCTATCTGCCTTCGCCTCTTCCGTTGCACTAAGATGCGCGGGGGGTGTATTTTGTAGAAGATGTAGCTAGTCGTACTCGCTTACCGTNTCTTTCCTTCTATCTGCCTTCGCCTCTTCCGTTGCACTAAGATGCGCGGGGGGTGTATTTTGTAGAAGATGTAGCTAGTCGTACTCGCTTACCGTCGTTCATGGCTCAAGTGAAAAGCGTTTTGCTTCCTGGCTGTTCTGCCTGTAAACATACTGACTCCGTGAGCCTCTGAGGCTTTTTGGGATCTTAGGACTCCGGAGGTGAGGCAGCCGTTTCCGGTGCCGTGCTCTCAAAGGCGCGGTTGTTCCGGATGGCGTCCCAGTCAGCATCGCTGATGTAGGAGCTGGGATCTCGCCCCCTCGTGGGCGGCGGCATAGCAGGTTCTGATGGGCGGTCTGTTGACGAACCCGCTCCGGTGCCGGATCGTGGTCTGTCCCCCAGGAACTCAGATCCACTGGTACGGATGTGAGTCTCGGTGGGCCGGTTCCGGGCAATAGGAGATCTCGTTCGGTTTCGCTCAGTAGCTGCTGTACTTGCACGCTCGTCAGAGCTGCGACCACGTCGTCCAGGTGAAACTGGCGGAGGTGGTGGACGTCGCTCTGAGGCTGGTGCGGAAGTAGTGAGTCTCTGGTGTCCACTCTGGCCAATTCTCGAGTCCATGTAGTACTCGGGATGGCGGCGAAAGTAAGGAGTGTTCACCAGCAGCTCGTTCAGCTGTCGTCGCCCTAGGCCACTGGCCTCTCGGGGAACATGGAGCTCACCTTGGTTGGTAAGAGTCGGATAAGATCTCTCGTTAGAGGATCGACTCTTAGGGATCTCTCGGCCAAACGTGCTGCACGACACAGTACTTCTCACCATCGTAGCAGAGAATGGTGAACTCATGTTGATTGCTTTTGACAGCTTTGATAAGCACCGCAATCTCATCGATGGTGTAAAAACGGTCGTGGAAACAAATCAGGCACTCCGTGAGGAGGTCGATGTGCTGCTGGCCTGGCACCCATAGTAGTGCAAGCTTGCCAGAAGCATCATACCAGGTGGATGTACCTGTCCCCTTTCCTTTGCCCTGCGGGTTTGGCAGCCTCACGTTAGCAAAGCGCTGAAGGGCTTCGACAGTGTGAAAGCTTAGCCCCGCCTTTGCGAAATTGTGGGCCTGGATCGGGTCAACGCTGAATTGGCCTTGTGGGGTCGTCTGATTCAATTTGTCCGCCCTCTTCTGCTGATTGAGGACTTTGGCACGGATAGTGGACGCTGCGCTTTGCACCTCTTGCGTCTGGGCGTGAAGAGCCTGACATCCGAACTCTCTGTCGGGTGAGCCCGGAGGAAGGCTGCAGATCAATGATGCTGACCTCCCGGCCCTCTCGGGCGGCGTTCCGACGAAGTCGGTCAGGCTCGGCGATGATTGCGAAGTCAGTCAGTGCGACGAGCCTTCGTTCGCAACCTGGACACTGGATCATACCCTCGATGTACTTCTGATTGCAGGAGCTGCAATGGTAGCCGGGGTACGAGACGATCTCTTGCTTGATCCAGTGCCATGGCTCTCGCCTGGCGCGAATTGGGACTTTCTTGCCCGCTCAGGAAGGCCACACGCAGAGGCTGATCCCAAAGGTGCCATCAAAGCCTTGCACCAGCTGGTCATCTGTGGTGCGATGCTCGATGACCTCATCGCCGACTTCTTTAAGCTCGTGCCCAGCGATGCGGTAAGGTGTCTTGCAATCTTTGGCGCAGGGAGCCCACTCAGCAATGGTGTGGTTCTCCGCCTCGTCGAGCAGGTCGAGCATACAATTGTTCTCGCTGTAAATTGACTCGGCTGGGTCAAATGTATACAGCATCCCCTCGCCCTTGTTCCAGCGCGTTAGCGCGGAGTCA
>BGNK01006408.1:0-12014 GCA_003297005.1 Symbiodinium sp. clade A Y106 | reverse complement strand
CTGAGTCCTGTCCAGATCTGACTCAAGGCATCGGTAAACTCATTCCAGTCGGCCGACAAGTCGTCGGGTGACAAGTCGATGTTGGGCGTGCGGGTGCCAAACTCAGGCTTGTTGGTGAAGCCTCTCAGGATAAAGGAAATCTTCCTTCCGAGCTTCTCGCACTTCTGCGGGTTGAGATACCGGTGATCGGATGCCAGGGGTGGCAGATCAGTGCCGGCAATCCAAAACTGGCCATCCCTCCCGGGTGGCGATGCCTCAGACTTTGCGATCGCTTTTGCAGCAGGCGGTGACTTGACCGCAGTAGTCGGCATCTTCTTGGGAGTAGGTGGCTGTCTCGGCTCAATGGGTGCAGCTCCCGAGGATTTGCCCGGCACTTCCGTGGGGCGCAACAGACCCGATGACGACGAAGATGATGCCGCAGCAGAGGGCATAGCATGCAGCTTCTTGCTCAGCGGCATAACACCCGTGGTCTTGGGCTCTGCGGCAGCAGGCCGGGCTTTCCGGAGGCTTCTTCTCGGTCTCTATTTGCATCTCCCGCATCAACTTCTGGATGCCGACCGAGCCACGGGCATAATACACAGTATCCTTGCTCCTTTCTTCCGGAGTTAACTCCTCCACTCCTTTGAAGACTTTCTCAGATCCAGCATCCTCGTCAGAGGTGCGACCGATGCCTAAGTCGAGGCCAAAGACACCGAGGGCGTTGGCGAGTTGTATCTCCTCTTCCGTTGCTTCCTCGACTCCTTGGCCTTCGAGTTGCATCTTGGTCACAACGACGGCAGGATCATTCTCATCCTCGGTATTCTGGATGACGTTTTCGGCTCCAGGGGTGGTATCAAGAAGAGCTCGGTCAACTTCAGTAAGCTCCTCTGCCTCCGTTAGGAGCAGGTTTTGAACCGGTGCCAGAAGTGGGACCGTGAGCACGATCTGCTCATCGTCGTCGCGCACCTCGGGTGGCACCTCAAGTCCAGGAGTGGGTTTGACCCGAAGGTCCATTGATCCAGGGACTGTGAGCCGCGAATCCGGCTTGTTGAGATGGAAGTGCTCATAGAAAACCACCTCTCGGCGGTTGGCAACGAACTCCGGCCGAAGATCCGTGATCATCCTGTCGGTGATGGCGCCGCTCACCAGAGCGCGATACCACATGACGGTATTTCTCAGATTCTCGTCGGTAAGCGATGTATGCAGCTTGTCCGGGCGATCCGTGGCTCCCAACAAAGGGTTGAGGTCCACCAACTTAACTCCAGATGCTGCCATCACTTTCGCGTGGCGAGTCATTTCCTCGTTGTATTCCTCAGGGAGGCCGTAGACAAAGCCGTTCTCGGGCCCGTTGATCAGGGTGACGGACTTCACGCCAGGCCGATCCGTTAGGGCGGCGACTTTATCCACATCGGCCTGCACCTTCTTGAGCTGCTTAATGGGCCATTCGACAGCCTTGCGTGACATCTCTGCGGTTTCTTTGACCCAGGGGGACTGGTGATGTCAAGTGAAAGCTTTATATCCCCACTTGCCATATACGTCATTCCCCGTCCAAGAAATAAAGATGTCAAACCCTTCCGGGTGACGAGGCTCATGCTTTCGCAAGAGCGATAGGATCCGGGCGTAAATCTGATCAAGGCCCTGACCCCAGAGCATTGCGACCTCGGACCCGGTGTTGCGGGTGTCGTTCCGAAGGGCTGTCTGCAGCTCCGCATCAAAAGTGCGCTTGGTCGCAACTCGCTGGCCCTGGAACTGGACCACCGCTAGCGAGCTGTCGCCAAGAATGATGGCGAAAGACCTCTCGTTGGGCGGCGTCGGAATCCGCTTGAGTGACGGTGTAAACAAGCCACCCAGCAGCCGGACGCTCAACGGGAATAGGCGGTGTTTTCCCAACCCTTCCGTTAGGAGGGTGAAGCGATGGCACAGGTCGTACATTCTCGAGGAATCGTACGCCGATGATGCCCGTGTGCTCCACCCGAGCACCGCCATATCACGGAGGTAGTCGACAAGTAAGCTCAGCCATCCCTCTAGGGAGGCGTCCTGAACAAGAGCGCCTGTTGCTGTGCGATCGTCGGTGACTTTGACCCCCTTTTCTGCGTGGCACATCTCGTAGAGTGTTGTCCATCGCTCATGAGGATGCTCCTTTCGGAGATCGAGCCACTCGTAGATTGGAATACACCTCAGCAACAGCGCCTGATGGTCATCGTCCCCGGTCGGCTCCTTAATAAACTTCGAGATGTGGCGGAAGGCCGCTGGCTTGGTAAGGCCGGCCAACGCGTCAGCGAGGCGATCGGGGTCCTGGAGGGCGTGACGGAATTCGACCGCTCGCTCCTGGGCATCGGACTGCTTGATCTCCTCGACATTCGGGCCGAAGTTGAAGGAGGTCATTGCGCAAGCAAGACGGGGGCGAGAGAGTGCTGATCGCTGAAGTGCTCGAGATCGGACGGCTACAACAGCAGCCGCATTGGGAACTTGCAAACTCATGCAATGCTCTCTGAAGCCTTCAAGGAGCTTCCCGCTAATCTGCAAGTGGTAGGGTAAGTCGGAGCTTCGACAGTTCTTGTGGTTGTCCCTATCACGACACTGCAGACTGGCGAATGCACTTGTAATATGCCTTACAGAGGTGCTAAGTCTAATCGGAACTCTTGCTAACAAACCATCTGGGCCACTGTAGTTGAGTCCACAGGCATCGAACGTACGTTCATTCAGTTTGTGTAACCTAAGCCACTTCTGAACACGTTCGTGAGCATAGAAGGCACAATCCTTGTCAGCCATAATGGCATAACTAGCACCGATAGCATCAAAGCCCGTTGAAACATCAACAAACGAAGCCCAAGCTTTATTAAACGCTTTCTTGTCAACATCATTACACGACATCCCATCCGCTAGGACGGTGAAGGCTGACTGACATGTCTGTGAAGAAGGTGGAATGCGCACCCAAACCAGGATAGCCGAACCGGCTTTATGGAACTTCCTTGCAATGTTGAGTACGTCCTTCCGTTTTAGGACAGAGTTAACATCATGGAAGCCCATCATTGTAACCCAGTCAATAGAAGGATGCTTTTCCTTATCCACCGACTTCATGAATGATACACCACCCAGAGCAACCTCGACGACCAACATTCTCGACTTGGCGTCGGGCCTCGTGAGCGCGCCCGTCGGCGGCTGTGCCGCGGCCGAGGCTTTCCTGGTCTTGATTTTATCTTGACCAATGCGCATCAGCTCAAGGGCCTTAGACCATTTATCAAGGTTGGTAAAAGGTTTGGTGAGGATGTCGGCTGCTTGCAACATAGTGTTGATGTAGGCCATCTTGTAGTNTGACCAATGCGCATCAGCTCAAGGGCCTTAGACCATTTATCAAGGTTGGTAAAAGGTTTGGTGAGGATGTCGGCTGCTTGCAACATAGTGTTGATGTAGGCCATCTTGTAGTGCCTACGGCGGAATTGCTCAGCAATCCATCCCAGATTAATCCGCTGGGTTTTGTCCGCGTGCCTAAAGGCAGGAGATTTACCAGACTCCAGGATCCGTATAGTTGCTTGGTTATCCTCCAGGAGGATAGGTTCGATGGCATGGGGCATACAAGCAATGAGACCTATGTCCTTCGAACGGGTCTTAGGAGCAAGAGCCTCAATATCTGCGCCCCCCGGATCTCTGATTCCGGCTAGTTCCTTGTGAAGGTCTGCCTCAGCTTCCGCGAAGCGACGATAGTCCATAGCGGATCTACGATAANTTAGGAGCAAGAGCCTCAATATCTGCGCCCCCCGGATCTCTGATTCCGGCTAGTTCCTTGTGAAGGTCTGCCTCAGCTTCCGCGAAGCGACGATAGTCCATAGCGGATCTACGATAAATGCATACTAGGGCGTCACATTGCACAGCGTAAGACATGTTGTGCAACTCTTCCCAAGCGACAGCTTCCTCGATTCTGGTCCACTTACCCTTATTCTGAACCCAAACATCTCTCAGAGGATGACTAGTAAGGTCAGTGGGCTCGGGGATTCTTGATACACCCGTGTGCACCTGAATCTGTCTGCCGTCAGGCAGGTGATGATGCCCTGTTGTTTTGATTCTAGATACCTCAGTATCAGGGACCTTGGATAGGTCTATGGCTTTGCCTTTCGTTAGAGAGGCGTGTTGCTGCTTGGTACCTCCCCCCGCGTTCAGGAGTACGCTCCAAAGTGCGGATGAAGGAAGCCCCAATGAACGCAGCGACACATTAGCACAGACGACCTCGGCCTCAGTACTACTAAGGGCTGTGCTGGTTTGCTTCTTACTAAAGGCACTCAATGGAAAGTAAGTGTTGGGACCGACTAAAGCCAGGAACCCCCCAGATGTGCTGCGGTTATCGTGTTCACCCGCATGGTCGGAATCAGCAAACAACCACAGGTTGCACTTGTCGAGGCTATCGCCTACAAATCCCGACATCTTGTAATGAAGGGTGCTTTGGACGTAACACATCAAACGATGTAACGCTTTATCACAATCCGAAGACCACTTGGTAACCCGACTAGCAAGTCCTTGCACGGCTCTCAACAAATCGAACCGGGCCATGCGAGCCGCGAACAAAAGCTTCATGAGTACGCGACTGGCAATTGGAGCTAGTTTGCCCTTCACTTCTGCCTCAGCTTCCACCGGGCGAGCAATCTTGTCATCGTAGAATGGAGTCGCGGCCTTTTTGAGGTTGTGAAACTCAGGCCCCGCCAGTTCNTAGTTTGCCCTTCACTTCTGCCTCAGCTTCCACCGGGCGAGCAATCTTGTCATCGTAGAATGGAGTCGCGGCCTTTTTGAGGTTGTGAAACTCAGGCCCCGCCAGTTCTTTGTAGCGGTTTATCGCTTGTTGCAAGAACGAACTCATATCATAGACGACTTGCTTAGTAGGTGCAGTCATGCAACCCTTTCCGGCATCAAGCTGGTTGACATCATAAACGGCTTGTTTTCTAGCAGCCTTCTTGGCTTTGGTTTTGTCCCGCACTTTCTTGACAGCTGCAAGTGCAGATGCGCGGGTATGATGGTCCGACAACAGATAGGTACTACCTATCCAGAGTTCCCCCCGCTTTCTATGTTGGCCATGTTCATCCCAAACTTCTTCAACCGAATCTGGATAGGACAAAGACTTCACTTCCGTGAGTCGTGATTTCCCGAGCTTCATAGCCTTTGCCTCTTCCGATCTGAGATGATACAAAGCTTTGCTGGGTTGAAGGTGATGTCGAACTAGGACACCTTCTTCGGGATAATACTCTGTGTAGTCCTGCACAGCAGCAGCTGCAGTCGGTTTCGCAGCAGGGTCTGGCACACTCTTGTCAAAGACATGAGCAAATGGATGGTCTGCTTTTCCAAGCGACGAAGACGTGGAAATATGTTCGCATCCCAGATATCTACCTAGGGGCGAAGGAGTATCCATATCAATCTTGGATGATATCAACTCCCACTCTTTGGCCATGTTCTGCTTGGGCCCTGCCATCTTGAAATCGTCAACATAGACGGCAAGTAAGAGCTTAAGATCAGGATGATAAAAGACCGACGGCCATGCTGCAGGAAAAACAAGATGAAACCCAACTTCTTTCAACATCTTCTCACAGTGTTGCTCCCAGAAGCCTCCGCTATCAGGGTGCCCATATAGAGCAAGAACAAGCTTGACAACTGGATCCTTGTACTTTCCATGCCACCCTTTCGGCCAGCGTTCCCTGGGCAAACGTACCCAAGTCTCGACTCCCTTAAGCTTGGTTTGCGTGTAAGCNCACCCTTTCGGCCAGCGTTCCCTGGGCAAACGTACCCAAGTCTCGACTCCCTTAAGCTTGGTTTGCGTGTAAGCCTGTTTTCCATCGGCCTGCTCGCAAGCATTCCCGGGCATATGCCCATAAGCATCAAGAGTCTTGCCGGCTTCCCTAGTAGCTGGACTGGAACCCAACTCGCTAAACAAAGCGGTGTCATTACTTTCATCCTTAACGTTATTTCCCTGAAAGACGGTACGGCCTTTGAACTTTCGGAGAGGATCTCCTTCTGGAAGCTCACTACCCTTTTCGACACAGATCTCGAAGATCTTACCGACATGGACCTTTCGTCCGTTCTTTTGAGCCCTACCCGACACATCGTCCCATTCTTGCACGGACTCCATTTCCCAAGCCTTTTTCTTNCTTTTCGACACAGATCTCGAAGATCTTACCGACATGGACCTTTCGTCCGTTCTTTTGAGCCCTACCCGACACATCGTCCCATTCTTGCACGGACTCCATTTCCCAAGCCTTTTTCTTCACAAGCTTCTCCCACTCGACATCGCGGGAAGCCTGCGCCTTGGGATTCTGCATCAGCTCCTTCTTGCCAACTGGTCTAGCAACCATGGCCATGAGATTAAGGATTTCATCATGCGAAGCGGGAGCAGCATTCGCTATTTTCTCGCGGTGCTCCGGATTGTCATTCGGGGCAACAGGCATGGCAGGGAAAGAGCCATCTCCGTTAGGAGCGGGATTGAGTGCAGGCTTAATCTTGAACACAGTCTGACCAATCCACTTGAATCGGAGTTTCTTGTTTCTCCTCCGAACATTACGCCAATCATCTTCATCATCCATGATGCTATCGCCACCGTANATCTTGAACACAGTCTGACCAATCCACTTGAATCGGAGTTTCTTGTTTCTCCTCCGAACATTACGCCAATCATCTTCATCATCCATGATGCTATCGCCACCGTACGGAATGATCTTGGTACATCGTGAACTGGAAACCCTGCTAAGGTCAAACGGGCAATCGGTAAGATCAGGAGAGAACAATTCGTGTCTTGGCTTGAAGTGATATCTTATGAGAGTGTCCCCACAGATACCCCAGGCATCATTCATGCGAGACGCCGCGCCAGCGGGCCGATCGGTGCTTGATCCTCGGCCATCGCCGTCATCAATCTCTTGAAGAGCGGCACGCATGTTGGCTTCATCAATAGCCTCTTTTTCTGACTCTTAGACATGTTGACCCATAAGTGGGAAGGGATACCATCAGGTTTGGTGGAACCTCTCGTCCCTCCGTATCTTCTACCTAATGTCGCCCCGGAGTCATAGAAGCGACCTCCCTCCGGTATCGGCACAAGCTTGCCCGACACGGGATCAATAACATGTGGTCGCCCAACCTTCCGGTCAGCGTCGGCTATGTCAGCCTTTTGTTCATCGGCTAACTCGGCATTCCGGTTTTCAAGAGGAGTCGTATCAGGGCCCTCCAAGGCATCTGTTGCATGACCAGTCCGAACCTTCTCATAGCGCTCCTTCATAGGAAATGTAAAGTCCCCTTCTGGAACACTGAACTGGCTCGCAAGAACTGGCTTTAAGCACTCATGGAAGTCATTCCTGTTCAACTCTTTGATGGGAAGTACGATAATTTCCTTCTTCCACTTCATACCAGGCTGAAATTGATAGCCAAGGAACACTCCAGGCTCGGATGTTGGCTCGAACCTGGGACGATCTTTGCGCTGAGCTTTAGGACCTACCCAATAGTCAACGCGACATCCGAAAGGAAGTGTCTTGCAGGGAAGGCAGTACCAAACCTGAGATACCATGGCGAATACTCAATCCCGTTAGGGTGAGAAATGTTGAATGCGGTACGCGCATGTTCGAGGGCTTGCGGCCAATATACATGGGACAATCCGGCCTGCAACAGATTACATCTGGTGCCCTCTGAGGTTGCCCTGACTGCCCTTTCGGCCATCGAGTTGGATTGGTGGATGTACTTCTTGCTTTTCTCATGCCTCCATCCTAGAGACATAGCGCTCCTAATGACCTCCTTGGCGTTGTCGCTATAGAAAACACCCACTTTATCCTTACTCGACACAAAGTGCTGAAGCGCTGACTTGCACTCCATTTCATCCTTGAGAGCAGAAGGATACGCATACATGAACGAAGTCGCAACATCTTTGATCACGAGAGCTAACCTAGCTTCCTCAATGACCTGATGACTATCCCTGTAGATCACCACATGATCGGCGGTAATATGATCACCGAAGCTGGAGGCCTCGACAGAACGAACACCCTCAGTTTTGTAACCCGGGGTCTTGTACATCTTGGCCTGAGTGCATATCGAGCAATAGGGATTCTTAGGAACGTGAGTCATCATGTGATGCAGCGATGTTGCTTCCTTCTTTAGTTTCTCGATCCCCTTCAATACCTTGGGATCTGAGCTGCCCTCCCCATCTGGGACCTTCGACTCCCCGCTAGGGGGTCGCACACGATCCGGTTTGGGTAGCTCGTCTTCTTCGATGCCCGAGGCGAACTCGTCGATCATGCGACTGAGGTGCTCCTGTTCGTCGAACTGCGGCGTTCGAGTTTCTTTTGAACCCTCAATGTCAAGTTCCTCGAGGATCTTATCGAAATCATCCGCATGTTCCTTGGAGCTCCGTTTCGCCTCCTCGGACTCTTCATCTTTCTTTTTCTTTTTCTCAGAATCTCTAATTTTTACTTTAGGCTTTACCCTAGGCTCCGCAGGCCTAGGGGCAGAGTCCCTTGTCACGAGATCCTCAAGAACACGGTCATCCTCTGGATCAGGAACTGGGGCAGGGATGGCTGCACGCTTAGAGACGCTGAATCCATACCTCCGAAGCTTTGAAATTTCTTCACTCTGGAGTTTGGGAACAGCTCTGTTGACGTACGCCGTGATGCTCCACCTGTCCCCCTTCCAGGGAACGACACAATGGTAGGTCTTGGGATTGAACCTCACGAGCTTATTATGGGAATCATGTTTTATNCAACTTTCTGCATAGTGACCTTCGGCTCTCCCTTTCGGGCAGCGGGATCGTGAATCCATATCTCGCCGCCTTCAAAGTTGCCGAGACTGATCGTGTGGTTCATAGTCCCTTTCATGTTGTGCGCGTCTTTGTGCACCTTAATCGATGACCCATGATTAATGCAAATGGACGAACAATCACCTGTCATTCCATGATTCTTGAGGAATGCATTGATGTAGCGGGTGGCATTAGCATATTGCTGAGTACGCTTTGTTATGCCTTGAACACCGCCACGCGAGAACGCGCCAAGCACGATGTACTCGACGTTTCCGTCGGTGTTTCTGCCGCCCTTTGTGACTGAAAGTCTGTTGCTTTTAGTGGGCTTGCATTTCATCGACAAGAGCAACTTCAGANCGCGCCAAGCACGATGTACTCGACGTTTCCGTCGGTGTTTCTGCCGCCCTTTGTGACTGAAAGTCTGTTGCTTTTAGTGGGCTTGCATTTCATCGACAAGAGCAACTTCAGACACGATTGGCTCTGAAAATCAAGGTTGTCTAATAGTTCCTTTGCGATCTTCTCACACTCTGCTATACCCTTGCCGGGCCTTTCGGCTGGCGGTGCAGGCACAATGGGCTCGCTGAAGACCTTCGCAGGAAGAGCAACATTTTCTTTCCAGGACTTGAGATAGGGAACGTTATCCCTCACANNNAAGTCGAACCCTTCTTCCATGCACTTCTGTCCAACCGATAGAACAGACGGTGTATCGGGCAATACGTAGGGCTCAGCAGTGGTGCTGATAGAAGGAACTCTAACCTTGCATTGTCTGTCAGCATAGTTAGGACCGTTGGCCGTTATCATGTTGATGGGCCTGTCGGATTTAAATTCTTTCACTTCGCCCAACATACTCTCTGAAATCAAGTCCTGAGCACTGCCAGTATCTGCAATCCATTCCATTTCAATTGCAGGATCAGTTTGGCTACCTTTGGCGGGGCAACCTACTGACAACCCAGGTGCTATGCAACATGAGCATCCAAACTCCGTCTTACAACGAAACTTACATGCCGGCATAGCTCCTTGATCCATGGCTTCAATGGTTGATCGAAGCATTTTGGCTGTGGCGAGAGCGTCCCGGACATCCTGTCCGTCAGATTTAGGCCGATACTTGACGGGATGTTCCTTGGTGAAAACCCTTGGTTGGATCTCCACGCCCCGCCAATTGGAATCTTCCACCGGNTGTCCGTCAGATTTAGGCCGATACTTGACGGGATGTTCCTTGGTGAAAACCCTTGGTTGGATCTCCACGCCCCGCCAATTGGAATCTTCCACCGGAGTGGGAATGTAGTGATACTCAGGAGTGTTCGAAAACCGAACAGACGCCATCGCAAGGTGCGCGGCATTGGAGCACTGGTCGTGAAAGATCGGCACTTCCTTCCGGAAGGCGAATGCATCGGCCTGGGGTGCCGAACTTGCGACGAGGGCTCCCAAGAGACAACCGGTGGCTGGAAGCGAAGGTTTCGGCCTTCGTCCGCCCGAGCCCCTACTGCCCCCAGAGCCTTTGGAACCCTTGGAGCTCTTGGAGCTGGAACGGGACTTCTTTCGCCTGTTCTCCTTCTTTTCTTTCTTTTTCTTCTTTTCGCCGCTGGACTCTCTGCCGCTCCCAGTGGCCGGAGCAGAGGGTTGNGAGCTCTTGGAGCTGGAACGGGACTTCTTTCGCCTGTTCTCCTTCTTTTCTTTCTTTTTCTTCTTTTCGCCGCTGGACTCTCTGCCGCTCCCAGTGGCCGGAGCAGAGGGTTGGCCTTTATGAATGAAACGACATTTGTCACCCTTGTTGCATTTGCCGTGCTTAAAGAACTTGCACTCGGCGTTAATGCGTCCAGGAGAAGGGCTCCCCCTTCCGGAGGGCGACTTGCTACGTCCTTTTCCTTTGCCTTTACTCTGCGACCTACCACGTGGCTTGTTAGGCATCTGATGTTTGTAGGTACATTGGTCTTTGCTGCACGAACCGTTGCGAACAAAATCAATGCANGCGGGGGCACTTGGCATACCTGCGGCGGCCTGTTTTGCAATCCGTTCCCGGTTGCGTTCAAGCCTCTTGATCTTGATCAGTCTGTTCACAGCGTTGTACAGGAACTCATAGGTTTTCTCCGTTGAGCCATCAACGGCTCTTTCGTAAATGGCGATGTCGTGAGAAAGTATCTTCGCCTTCTTGACCTGTCGGTGGAAGAGTGGCTGAAGGACGTCGTCTGCAGGTGATTTCTTCATACCCGAGAGGACCGTGTCCCAATTTCGGATAAACTGCACAAGATTCTCATTGATCATAACGACGTTCAACAGATCTTCCATATCATAGACTGATCCGTGAAGTGCATTCGTGGAAAGGTATGCGTTGAGTTTGTGAAGAATCTGACGACCACGAACGAGGCGTCCCTCGTGTCCTTCTCTCTCTCTTTAAAAGTGTCGATCTGGCGGGCGAAATCGCCCTCCAATACATTGGTGATCGCTGAGAGGATCTTCGCGTCGAGCGTTGTGAATCCTTTCGGATCACGTAGGTATTCCTCGGTCGTGTCTTCCTTCCATACTTCATCTAACCACTCGAAGGCTTCATCGGGATGATCTGATGCGGCAACAACAGCTTCACGAGCGCGAAGTCTCCAGTTGCGGTAGTTTTCGGGTTGTGGAAACTTAGGGAACACAATCTTCTCAGCTTCCTTGACTTTCGATCTACCGCGTGTTGCCTCAGTCTCCACGTCATTGTCCTTGTCCTTCTTGGACTTTGCCACCTTCTTGAGCATCTTCAACAGATCTTTCTTAGAAAGGCCAATAGATGATGATGAAGAAGAATCAGATGAGTCTCTTTTCTTTTTCTTCTTCTTCTTGTCCTTCTTCTTCTTTTTGCGACGATCACCGTCATCAGACTCATNGAAGAATCAGATGAGTCTCTTTTCTTTTTCTTCTTCTTCTTGTCCTTCTTCTTCTTTTTGCGACGATCACCGTCATCAGACTCATCATCATCACCGTCACTTCCGTGAGGCGAATCATCGCCGCCTGGAGGTCCTCCTCCTCCCTGCCTCCGGCCCGGAGGTGCGCAGATGGGATGTTCAACCGGAGGAACAGTGACGGTGTTGGTGGGGGAAGCAGCCACGGCTTCCGCCAGGCGAGCACGCAAATCAGCATTCGTACGCTCCAGCCTAAGAACGTTCTCACTTTGAGTCTTGTGTGCCTGAAGCACAGTTCCCATCTCGGACTTGAGATGGTTTAACTCCCCAGTCATGTTTTCGGCATGACTCTGGCTGGCTTTGGCACGATTGGCCAATTCGAGCTCGGCTTGCCGAACAATCTCCGA
>BGNK01006407.1:7385-27291 GCA_003297005.1 Symbiodinium sp. clade A Y106 | reverse complement strand
CACGCACGCACGCACGCACGCACGCACGCACGGAAGCTGCCCGTGTTGTGTCTATAGTGGCCTCTGTAAGATGATGGCTTGTGCAGCCGACCACTACAAGTAACTAATTGAGCGTACTGACGTGTTGGATCACGAAGAACTGGGATGTCATGAGCATCGCATAGAGTTGAGCTGTAGTGAAGCTGCAGAAGACGTGAGTGCGAACAGGCGATAGAGCACGGACAGGTTGCAGACTGCAGAATAAATAAGATGTTTTGGATGGCACATCTCCTCGTGTTCGGGCTCATGTCTGCAGCTTCGGCAAGAATATACAACTCTTTCCAGGCAGGCGAGGCACCATCTACACGTAGGCCTTCAGGCATCAGTGCAAGATGCTAGATGATGCCGTTAGTCGCATGCCTCCATCCAACACTTTCCGGGCAGGCGAGGCATCAAATCCGCCAATATCCGCAAACCAACGCCTGATCTTCAGTTCATAAATAGCCAGCATGTTCGAAAGGCTTCTTGATGCCTTGTCGGTGCCTCCCGTTGCGCCTCCAGTCCATGGAGTTTGCATGAAATGAGGGTGCGAAAGACACTCCTAGATGATGCCTGTGACCTGTCAATAAAGGCTGGAGCTTCAGGGTGCCTCAGAGGTTTCAGCCATCCCTTTGCTGATGCAGAGCTAAAGCCTGAATGGCAGCAAAGAGTTGCCGCATCGAGCATGCAGAGGTCAGACGCCGTGCCGACATCGCTTAGGATCGGACCCCGGTGCAGCAAGACCCTTTCCGCACGCGCGCACGCGAGATCTTGATGGACAGTAGTGGCATACGAAAGTATATCCATTCGTGGCATGTGGAGAGGGGATGGCCTGCACCAGGCACAGGGAAAGTTAGAGCTGGGTTGCTGGACGTCGTGTGTAGTGTGGCAGCCCGCTGGTATGTCATTTCTGAGCCGGCTTGGCCTTTGCTGGGCTGCTTTCCGCTCAGACATGTACATCAAGCTACGGCAGGGGCGACAGACTTTCGTTGTGTTCGGCTTGTGCAGAGCGGTAGGTTAGTTGTTGTGGGTCTTTGCATGTCTTTGCTCCCCGAGTACAGACATTGTGAAACTTTTGAAGAACCTCAGACGACTGGATGCAGTCAGGTCGAGGGCACATCCACGGCTATGGTTGGACATTGGTCGCACTGCATGCGACAAATTTCTTCTCATGATCGCAGGAGTTCGGTCAGACTGGATAATGATCATTACCTGTGCCTTTGACGCTGACGGTGTCCCCTTTGCTCCAGATCAGTGGCAGTTTTTCTGAGGCATGCGCATCAAACAGCTGAAGCAGTTTGGAGGGCACGGTGGTCAGCTCGTCTTCAATCGGGCAGATGCTTGAAGAATCAGTGCTGGCGGCGAGAGCTGGAATCGCTGGTCCGAACCAAAAGCTGGACTTAGGTTGCTCGCGTCTCTTGGCTCTGTTGCCGAGAGCACTACAGATGAAGTAGCGAGTGCAATTTTCATGCCGTGCAGTTTGAAGTAGAGACGAGGCCAATACACGCAGTAACATGCCTACGCAAATTTTCAACACAGCTTATACAGACACTGCTGAGACTGTGTCAGACAAGCAACACCAAGAACCATCACCCGGCCAGTATTTCTGCGGTCGCACACCAATGGTCCACCTCTCAGTTGTCTGTCTCGGGCTGTGTTCAATTGAGCCGGCAAAGTCACCAGGCCGCTTTGCTGGGATCCATAAGTGTGGATTTTGGCACGCCATTGTCCTGCCGCTGTCTTCGGCGTTGGCAGAAGCGAAATGCCCAAAGAAGCTGCTTGAAGACTTGATTTTGCCCCAGAGAGAAACTGCCGTCTGCCGTTTCGCGGAATCCCGAGTCCTGCATACATCGCTTGCCCAGGAGTCTGAAGCCTCGGGCTGAGCTGAGAGTTTCCAAGGGCACATTCGTCAGGTATGCTGGCCGGGTGCACTCCTTTCAGCTTGTGGCTCCAGCCTGGCTGAGCTTGGGCCCAAATGCAGTTCCCCCACAAACTCTACGAAGTTACTTGTCGCAACTTGTACCATTCGAACTCGATGCACTGCTGGATGCTGCTGCCCTGCACTCAGTTATCCTCGTTGCGCTTGAGACAATATGCCGCCAATGTCCTCGGCCCAATGAGCGATGCCGCCGTGGCCGAAGCGCGCCGGCGCCTCGCCGCCATGCGCGGCAGCTTGGAGGGCCTCCGCCAGCATCAGGCCAGGCAAGCAGGCAAGTGCATGCGCCCGCGACGAGGGGACGCCTCAGTTCCAGTTCCGTGCGGACAGGCGCGGCTGGAGGCGGTCTGTCGCCAGGCGCAGGAGAGCACAGCTGCACAGGTGGCCGCCGCCCCGAAGCTTCGTGGACATTGTGCACTTCTGGAGGACAAGGAGGCAAAGCTGAAGATGCAGCTCGAGGAGCTCCTCGTTGAGGCCGAGAAGGCGCCTGGCTGGGCTGCAGCGGGCGACGGTCCGTGGTCTGCCATGGAGGGATCTTCTATCTTGCGTGCAGCGAAGGTCAAGCCAAGGCGAGAGGACATCGAGAGCTTGTTCTACTCCGATCAAGGCCTCTTCTCTCATGCACATGACCACGCATTGCCCAGCTATCGCCTAGGAGCGTATGTAAGTACAATGTGCGCGTGCCGTGATGAACAAAAGCATGAGGTGCATCTTGTCACCTGTGTCCAGCTACTGCCAGACACTTGCATGCCTGCAGGCTGGGGAACATGGGAGCAGGATTTCCGACGCGTCTGGGTCGCAATGGACCAGCATGCATGTAGAGCTTCAAAGCGCGCAAACGCATGGAAACTCGCAAATGCCTATGTAGCCCGTGGCCGCGAGGCGTCTGGTCCGCGAATGCCAAAGCTGCATCCAGCTTGCCAACACAGCTTCGGCCACTCCAGGCCGTCCCGGGCCGGACTCTTCAACGTTGTAGACTCAATGGGGATGTGCCTGGTGTAGCGTGGTACAGCAGGCAGGGAGCGGAAGTCAAGCTGTCAAGCTGCTTGAGACACACCTGGCTGTTCCGTAAGATTTGTGGATAGAGCCATAAAGCCTGCTCGGAGAAGCCACATCGTGAGGTCGTCTCGAGCGTTTGCAGCTGCTCAGGCCTCTGTGCTTTTGCCGAGTTACCAGAGAAATGGGGCCTTCTTGTGCAGAGCCTTGGCTGCCACTCTGGACAAGCACCCTTTTCGTGTCGACTTTCGTGGTCGGAGGCGTGATTTGCGGCAGTCCGCACTACCACACCAGTTAGGCACAGGCATCGTCTGATCATGCACTTGTGAGGCGAGTCCCCCCTCGCGGCGTTCCTTCCCGACTTTGCCAGTGCAGAGGACACATCTTCCATACTCATACGCCCGCGGGGTATATCCAGGAGGGACTTTTGGCATCGTCTGACCCCGCTTGCGAGAGGGCTCCGATGGGCAGTTACGGGCAGTTGGCAACCCAGACCCTCCCGATGTGCAGTCAAATTGCATCATCAAAACTGTAGGCATCCGACCACGCCCTCCACCAGCCTTCACTACTTAATAGAGCCCACATCAGGATGTTTGTTGGCACTTGTTGTGCCAAGCTACAATTGTTAAAGCCACGAGAGGGTTTGGAGAAGATTCGTGCATTCTGAAACACGGGCTAGCCACTCCCCGAGCGGGTTGCGACGTTTTCAGCTGCACTTTTGAATCTTGCTCATGATCTGAATGCACGAAACGTTAAAGCATCAGAGAACATGCCGCGGGCATCTCTATAGCTCTTTGGCAAGACTACCACCGCAGTGTGTCACGAGCAGGAATGCGCCAAACTAATTGAGTTGGGCTTCCGGACCTGCAGGTTAAGACCTCAGAGAAAGGCAAGAATTGTCCACATCTCATCATTCGCATGCCGAGGCGTCACAACGAAGACGCGCAGGAGTTTCTGGTGACTTGAGAAGGGCCTCAGGGTGGGCAAGAAAAGTTAAAAATGGCCAGTTGTCTAATGCATCGCTTCCGTTCGGTCGGCAGACGAGAGGAGATGCAGCGCACGGGAGAGGCCTCCACGGAAGTGCTCCGTGGCGTCGCCACTGCCTCTCTGGAGGTCCCACGCTGACTCTGATGGTTTCGAGGGTTCCAACAGAAGCGTTCCCTGGTTTAATGCCAGAGGACGGTAGCTGGAGCACACGGTCTGAATGCTTGAATTTCAGCATTACATGTCTTTCTGGTGATCCATGGGATCGACATAGAAACACAGTGATCTTATCTCGACCTATGTTTCTGGTCGCTGTCACGGCGCCGCCCGCGCGTCAAGCTGTCACCATTTCGTGTTTCGTCCATTCTGAAAATCTGAGTGCTTTCCTGCGCCTGTCTGCCTGCCAGGTAAGTCGTCTCTCTGGTGCGGACAAAGATTTGATGCTGGAGATGCAACAGCGTGTGACCTGACGGACAAAGCGAGAAGCTTCCAGCGCTCGAGAGGCATGTAGCGTTGCTCCACGAAGCGAAGCCAATCAGCATACAACTGATAGTACAGCCCTCGGCCCACACTTGCATCACGGGGGACAGATTGTGAAGCTGCTCAGACTGTATGGCCAGGTTGCAACCCTGACCGGCATCTCCATCCATGGGCAAGCCTTTCGGCTTCTCTCTTGTGAGCAGCAGCGCAGCCCCAGCCCTGCGCATATCCCTGCGCAGAGGAGATGAATCCTTTTCTGAAGTTCGATCAGCCGGCTCCGGACACTGCTGGGGCCACTGGCCCGGGCCCTGGGCTTCGGGGCTTCTCGTAACGACGGTCCCTCGGATGCCCTGAGCGGCGAACTTCAGCGTTTCATCGAGGAGACGATCTGAGCATCGGCTTGCATCTGGATGTCAACGGCGGCTTTCCTCATTATGTTTGCTCTGTCATCCTCTATTTGAACGAGGCTTGTGTGCGGGAGGTTGTGGCTGAACACGACTTCCGAATTTTTGCAGAGATCGGGGCCCTAGCACGCGGTGCCAGGTGGAGAGTGGTGGACGGACGGTTTTCCCATGTGCGGAAACACCGAACATGCCTGGGGAGGAGGACCAGATTCTACTTTAGCTATCATCTCATGCATCAATCGTTTGGTCGTCATTTTGTCGCTTGGGCCTTCCGCGCCCCGGCTCGCCCCGTCAGTGTAGCTCTCTGACCCACGAGGAAGCACTCTGCCGAGCTTTGGGGGAAGTGCTTGCAGGCCAGAGCCTCATTAAACGGGATGGACGGAGGAAAAGCTACAATTTCAGATATGTTAATCTGCTTGCTCGTGTTAGTGAGAGCGGTTGCGGAATGTCCGTCCAGCACAGCAGATTCTGAACTACCTACAACAGCTTCGTCGCAGGTGCTGGGCACACGCACACTAGCCATTCTGCTGCGGCGGAAGCGCTCGGCGAACAGGCGCTTGCTTTCGAGACGACTCATGCAGTGGAGCCTCGATTCACGAGGCTGCAGAGCTTGTGCGACGAGCGAACGGGTCGCTGGCCGGCCTGAGGCGGGATACCTTGCTTAAGGAGCTGGGGCGCGTGCGTTACGCAGTTCGTGGGCAAGCACACGCAGTGGCGGCTTTGAAGCTACCAGTATCTGACGTATGAACGGCCGGGGGATGTGAGATCTTCGAAACGCCTTGTTTCCATCGTTCGAAAAGCTCACCCCAAGCCGTGGACGATTCAGGGTCGTGCCACGACGAGGAGCCGCGCTTTGTTCCTTGGTACCTGTGGGCATCTGTGGGCACAGGGGTGCAGTGGTGGGGGATGGTGGGGGCTGAGTGGCTGAAAGAGCGAAGGAATCTTCACGCTGGCGAAGGGAGGCGAGACTCAGAGCGGCGCTGCGAGCTTCGGACCGGACCCAGCTTGCTGGCACGGTGGCGCTGCCGTTGCGGGCTGCTTGGGGCATCTCGCAAGCAGAAACCACGTCCAGCAAAAGCCAAAGCTCTGCATGACAGTCGCGACAGGGGAGCCTGATATCTGCAAGGAAGTGGACTTTGCAAATCTTCAAGGCGCCAGCCGGCAGCTTGAAGCTGCTGCATGGCCAGACGATGAATCCATGCTGGGACATGATGGTCTGTTTTTCCCACCGTCAGCGAGCCTGCTTAAGCACGGAGCAGACGTCGTCTGCGTGAAGCTCGTCAGTGGCTTTGCTTGTCAGCTCAAGCTTCGGCAGTGTATCGTGGTCGTGGACAGGAGGTGCCGATTTCGTACCGCTGTGGCGGGCCTGCCGAGGAGGACTGACATCTCTGTGCAGTGAAAATACAGAGGATCGGTCAAGGTGAAAGATTTCGGCAGGCGAGATACATCGAATCTCTGCGACAGCGCTTCTTGCAGGCTGCGAGCCGCAGACGCAAGCAGATAGCTCGACGTATGGGCCATTGGGAGTCCAGCAGAGTGTGGGCATGTTTCGCGCGTCTTCGGCAGACTGTTCGATGCTGTTCGATGTCCTGCTTTCAAGGACAGGCGCCGCTTCAATCGACTAAGCCGTCTGTGGCACTGTCCACAAGACCTGACCGTGTCCAAAGTTGATGCTGGAGTTGCCGCTTGTGGAGAGTCTCAGAAGACATTTTTCAGTCGCTGTAATTCGTCTATGTTGGCCAGCATGAGGGTTGCTGATCTTTCTATGGGTCATAGCCATAGCCAACCCCTTTTGAACTAGCGGGGATGGGTTGGCACTGGCCCTTGTAGTGTGTGGTCGCGACAGCCGCCAGCCCCCTGCACTGCTCAGCGAGTGGACACCACCTTACGAAGTCATTTTGGACCAAACCCGGAAGAAACGCAGCGTTCAAACGAACTCATGGACGAAGCCTCGATTCTGACACCGCTACAACACCGTTGTCCATTGCGATTGCGATAGGATCGAAACAACTCTAAGCCAGCCTGCAACATGCTATGACATCTCGCCTTCTTGACAGCCTCACCTGCAACGTTGAGGAAATGACAGGACTCAGTAAGACAGCATTTGGAGACGAGGCTTCGTCCTGTGAGTTCTAAGCCCATCATTTCTCAGCGCCCCTGGCCTTCTGACTCGGCGACATATCTCGGCTCGACATGCAGATCCTCGTGCCGCAGGTTGGGTTTTTGTGCATCTGCCTTGCAGCATAGCATGCAAAGACGTCTTCTGCGGCTAGGCAAGCCCTGAGTGCAGTTGTGCGCTGGAAGACTGCCCCACGCCTAGCATCTCTATTCCTGAGTTTGGCACACAGCCTCGTGGAATGGTGCTCACCAAGGTGAGTCATGCCACGGACGGAAAGTGATTGGCCTGTTGCTGGGTCAACTTCAGGTGGGCGGGCTCCAAAACGTTCGATAGAGTGCACACCCTGAGACTTCTCGAACACTGCACCCAGTCGATCCTGCCTCCTTAGACTGTGCCAACCGCAGGCTGTGCAGGCGAGCCGGCAAGTGGCGACGCTGCTCCACTGAATTTTTCGCACAGTGATGTGTCAGTGCTCGGCACCCGGTGCTGTGTCGTCAGGTCCCAGCCGGATGGCTGGTCTTGGGCAGGCGCAAGACGTCGCTCCGTTCATGCTGTGAAGCCATAGCGGGGGACGCGAGCGGAGATGTGCTGCGAGGTGAGAAGCTTGAAGCCTGGGAGCAGAGCCCGATTCTTGTCTTATGCGAGTCAAGAGCCGGAGGCAGTCGGAGGTGTGGGCTGCAGATGGCATTTAGGTCCTAGGTGCGCGACTGGTCTCTTTCAGTGTCGTTTATTCAGAAGCCACTGAAGAAGCGTTACGTCCAGCCTGGCCAGGAAAGGTGATGAGACCTTGATCGGCCCTGACGGAGCTGTCTACGATGTTTTCTATCCTGGCATTTCCTGCCCGGACGAGAAGGCCCATGGCACCTTCCAGGCTCAGGTCTAGGAGTCTAGGACGTACGAACCCTGGAAGGAAGAGACGTCGACCACTTGCAGCGATTCCGGAGGCTCTGAAGCCTGAAGCTGTCATAGTTGTCACAATATTCATAGCACCATGCAGCCAAAAGGCTTGACCCGTGCAGGCAGCCCAGGCCCACTGCCCCGAGCCCGCTCCGCGGAGTCGAGCATTGCAGGCCAGATCAACATGCGGCGACTTGCATGACACGTCGGTAGCGGGAACCCCTGTGTCAGCATCTGAACGACCCAGTAGCTTGTTTTACCTCGGAATACTTTGGCCTTTCTGTCGGTTTGGGGATCAGACAGAGCCCAGGCAAAGCTCGAATGCCTTGTTGTATAGGATACGTCATGGTCAAACTGCCAGTCTGGTACCTCATGGAAGCATTGTGCGACTGCTTCTTGGGTCCTGATTTGCCTTAGCTTAGCTGCATACAACGGCATACTGTGAGAAGCGGGTGAGGCAGGCCCGGTAGATACTCGGGACGTGCAGGCTGCAGGCTGTGCAGGGTCGACCGTCTAGAGCAGCTCAGCCCAATGAACTTCAGAGGTGTCGTGGACTTCATTCGAAGTGCGGCCGTCGCACGCTACCCTGCCCGAGAAAAGCTGTATGACGTGGTGCACCGCAGCCTGTTTGCATTCAATCAGGGACGTTGGCGCACAATTGATGGGCAAGTTTCCAGCATACTGCCTCGAGGAACAACTCGCCCAAAAGCCAGCAAATATTTTAGTGCGGTGCAAGTGCTTGCTGTCTCAGGGGCTGCCCAGACAGCGCTGGGGAGCCATTTCCAGAGGCTTAGCGAAGGGTGCTTTACTGTGTAGTAGCTTAGCACTTCTCGTCCTGGCTGATTGTCGCAGGATAATCTGTTAGATTCCCTACCAGCACCTTATCTCACACCTCGCAAAAGCATCGATATGCACCGGTGTCGGGTTGTGTCCGTAACTTCGATGTGTTTTTGTACCAACACTGGCATGCGAAGTGGCAGCGCGGTTCTGACACCTTTGGAGCCTCTACTCGCTTCTCGGAGACGCGTTTCGCTTGCCGCACTCTGACTCCACCTTTTTGCGTGCTTGCTACGGAAAACGAATTCCGTGTCTGTCTGGGTGCAGGCTGCCTTCTTAATTAGAAGGCACAGCCGGAACACGAACACGAAAGCTAAAACCACTTGGAGTCTCCTCGATATTTCCTTCTTTCAAAAGAAGGCTGGCCAAGGATTCGAATGAACAGCGCAGGAAATACTGTTGACGATTCGAGCACGCCTCGCGCTGCTGATGCAGCGACAGCACAAGCTGCAGATGAAGCAAGCGTGAGCAAGCTCTCCCCTTCCAAGCGAAGGTGGAAGAGTGACCTTGGGTGCTTGGCAGCCGGTTTGTAGTGCTCCTCCCGCTCTTGCTACTTGCTGCTGCTGCTGCTTTTGCTCCTGCTCCTGCGCTACCGCGACTGCTACTGCTACTGCTACTGGTACACTACTACGTCTACTGCTACTACTGCTACGACGGCTGCTTCTACTACTACTACTACCACCACTACTGCTACTATTACTACTATTACTTCTACTACTACTACTACTACTACTACTACTACTGGTACTACTACTACTACTACTACTACTACTACTGCTACTACTACTACTACTACTCTAGGTGTGTGTGTGTGTGACAACACTTCTACACGTAGTCCTACCAATCAAGCTGTCAGGCTGGCGCTAATTGGCAGCACAGCGCTTCGAATTGACACCCCCGACTCGGATCTGGACGTCGTGGTCTACACATGCATCTGGTTGGCAGACAGCATGAAATCGCAAGCGAGCTTGATCAAGAGATCTGATCTGTAGCCCCTGGTGCAGCGCAGTAGAGTCAGTAGAGGCAGAGGAACGGAACCGCCTGCTGCAGCTGAAAGCTTTGGCTCGGACACAAAGACTGGCTCCGTAACATCGTATCAGCCCTGCCATGGCTTTTCGCCTGACCTACCGCCGTCAGTGCCGTGGCCTGGCCCGACGAGATGAGCTTTTTGCATCGGTCCTTCTTGTATTGCTGCCAAGGCTACAACACGAAGTCGAACAAGCAGCTGGACACCCAGCTGTGACTCACTAGCCGGACCGTCAATCTAAAGTTGAAGGATGCAACTTGGAATCGGGAGCCGAGTTAAGGATGTAGGGAGCATCTGGGCTTTGCATTGCTGAGCTTGCACCATTGTGGGGATTCCCAGGCGAGTCGTGAAGACGCCAGGTGGTCGAGCTGTGTACCAGGCCGTCAAGAAGCTTGGCCAGCAAGGTGTTTCCTTTTAGGGCTTGCGTAGCTGCAGCCATCGCTGCTACCCCCTGCTGTGGGGCGCCGTTCATTTCGGTCACATATCAGGAGCTGCAGCTGTGGTTCACTGACTCTGCAAGCCGAGGAAGGCAGCCAAGGGCCCGCACTGCGGTGACTGCCACTTGTCTGACGGAGTTGTGCTAGCTGAGCTCAGACGGGATCATGCCTGGGCTGCTTGCCAGACGTTCTGCAGAATACGATGGCAAGCACAACACTATACAAGACTGCAGGTGGCAAGGCGTTGATCGGCCTCCCACGTTTGCGCCCCATCGAGTGGCCCGGCACGGACGAGCTGTGCGAACCGAGCTGTCATCATGCGCTGTCGCGGTCTCCCTTGCTGCCACGTCGCACCGAGGTACTCCCGGCTGAAGAAGCGTGAGAAGCACGTCAACAGAGCTTACGGGGGATCCCGCTGCGCGATTCTTGGATTCAAATTTTGAAGCAAAGTAGCAGTGCGAGGGATGCGCAGTGCATGTTTGCAGGAGGCATCGTGCATGAATGACTCCCTTCCAATGGATGCCAGGCACTGTGTCCGCGAACGCATCGTGCGAGCCTTCCTCATTGAGGAGCAGAAGTGCGTGAAGCAGGTGAGGGTGCCAAGCTATTACACGGATCCTGAGCATGCATGCACCTGCCGACAGGTCCTTGCAGAGAAACTGTCCCAGGCTAAAGAAAAGGAAGGTGGCAAGAAGAAGGGCAAGAAGTGAGGGCGGCAAGCGGATTCGATGGTGTAGGGCACACGTGGGATGGTGCGGTGTCAGTGAAAACAGTACTGCAGCGACAGTGCCCGAACGCAAACAGCACCACACCCCGGACACCGCAGCGAGATGCGAAAGCTCCCTACGTGACAGCGCCGTTTTCGGTCCCTTTGACCATTTTGGCCCGTCCAAGGCAGCAGCTACTACGACGAAGATGGCACGGAGGTCCCAGCACCGGACCCCATCGAAGCCCTTCACCGGGTGACGGCGGCCCTAGGGATGGAAGACCCAGCAACTTGGCAAAGCGGCCGTGACTTCTCGACGAGCTGGGCTCTCCCGCGTCAGCCGAGGCTCTGAAACTGCAGCTCGTGGACTGTGCTCGTGTGCCTGTCCTCACTGTGCTGCTGCAGCCTGAGCTGTGTACAGACACCCTGTACACTGAGTGACTGTACAGTGCTCGTTTAACGGCTGCCAACCTCGGGAAGACGAGGTCGGCAGATGGGCGCCTCTCCCTGGATGCTTGCAAGCAAGTTAAGCACGTTCCTGCAAAGCGCGTCGCAAGTAGTGGGTGGGTGGGTCTTACTACGTGCTGGTGATTGCCGGTGCCGAGGCAAGCAAATTGCAGTGGGTACCGCAAGCAAACAGCCGCAACCCCAAAAAGGTGCTATATAGTCAATGTGAAGGTTCAGAGAGAAGGTGGCGATCTGCACCTGGGTGCGAGCGCTTCCAAGCAGAGCTACGCTCAAGGAACGCACTTGCTGTGGGAACCTTCGACATCACCCGGCTGTTGAGTTGTTAATGCAGAGGTGCAGAGTTGATGCAGGCCCGGGGGGGGTACGCCCGGTTTTGGGGACCCTTTTCCTTCGCCAGATCAAGCGGGCCGAAGCACCCAGGAAGCAAACGCTTCAGTCTTTCCTGCAGAGAGTCGAGAGTCCGGTCTCCTCGTCTCGCTGTCATCGTTCAGGGCCTCGTCACGTCTGATCGTGGAAACCACAAGGCATTGCAGAGAATGGCAAGCTGAAAGAGTTATATCGGATCGGGGGTATGCCGAACAGGCAGATGTCGGATTCAATGCAAAGGGATCTTCTGGCCATGCCTACCTGCACATGCACGTGCACTAAAAGTAGGACAAACTGTCCGTGGTGTTGCCGCAACATCTTCGGTTGAAAGCGTCACCGTCACTCTCGCTCGGAGTTGTGCCAAGAGCCGTATCATCTTCTGAGTTTGACTTGGCCATCTCCAGACCCTCCGCAGACCCCTGTTTTCCGCAGCTGCTTCAAAGGATCTTACCGTCGATCAACCACTTGGCGAATGGCATGTGCGGCTTGGCATTCATCCTTGTAGTGCTTCGAGCTTTCGATCGGCTGGAACGGCTGGGATCTGCTAGCACTATCCTCGCGGCACTGAGTGTTCTGGACAAGGCTGTGGTTCAAGAGTCTGTGGCAGTGGGACCCCTACGCATCGGATGCTTCCGTCGAGAAGCTTCCGCCACCGCTTCAGGCCATGGGGCGGGGCCCTTGCAAGCTCGAGCTCTCAGCTCGCCTGTACCGCTTCGCCGCTTCGCCAGGACGGCGAGCTCGACGGCTGGAGCAGCGGCCTGGAGGTCCGCCGAGTCCGCTTTCCGTGGCCGAGTGCACCTCTTTTGGCTTTGATCCGTTTGATGTTCCTTTCGAGGCAACGGCGCTGCGATGCATCAAATGGTGGTTGCGTCGCCGAAACATCCCCGTGCCAAAGGCATCCAACTGGTGATTGAGCTTGATCTGTGACCCGTGACCCTGCGTGCTGCTTGGAAGGAAGGCGGTTATCCCACGGTCGTTTGGACACTGATGGTGCTTCATGTTGCCCGGCACTGTCTTCAGACGATGCTATCAGACGATAACGTCCTGCGCTGTAGCTTCAGCGCGTCGCGAGATGCTTTCTGTCGAGGTACTTCGGTGCACCTTGTTTGTGAATGGAGACTCCAAGCAGGACACGGCCGCCCAAGGGCTCCATGCTGTGAATTCGGGGCGCTGCAAAACATCTCCAGGAACGGTGTGGACGCACGCTGCTGAGCGCGCTCGCCGCCTTCTTTGATCGCTTTGCCACCCCCGGCGCCAGCTCGGGGACGTTGTCCTTCTGCATGGGGCCTGCTGCTGGGATTCAGAGCGAAGTTGCGGCTTCCTAGGGCTGCCGCATGATCGTGGGATGGGGATGAGGGCAGCTGCTCGCACCTAGCCATCTTACCTTTTCAATACACGAAGACGACATGGGAGCAGTGGCATGGCATTTTCCTCAGGATGGCATGAGCACAGCATTTGAGCCGATCCCAGCCTACGAGGATGGGCCCGGGTTGTCCAGCGCAGCTAGCAGTGGGAGATAAAGGATCTCTTCAATTCCGTGTATTTCTGCCGACCTATTTCTGGCAGGATACATTTCAATGTGCATCAGATGAGACTTACGGAATCTTGGCTCGAAGCACGGGATTAATCTATTTGTCCGGTCTTCGTTGGGCTAGCTGGCAACCGCAGTCAAGGGGGCCTTTCCGTCCTGGACCCAACAACAACCTGTGAGACATCCGTGGCTTTCGGGGTTGTGCCCAGCGAGTTGGCCGGGAACTCGGAAGATTTATTGGACAGAGCGGCAGGTAAAAATTTGCCTCCCGCAAGGCCCCACAGCTACCGGCAGCAACACGCACTAAGCTCAGACCCGTGGACGGAAAGCGCACTTAGCGGAAATGGGGTGGTCCGAGTCTGCCGGCAGGCCTGCTGCAGGCTTACGAGCTGCAGCGCGCCCAGCGCCTCTCCGCCACAGCCCTCGCCACCTGGAAACAGAGAAGCGAAGCCACGCGAAGCGCATCTTTTTGTGAGCCTTCTCGTCTCTTTGAGGCTTCGTGCTGCGAAGAGGAGCGCTCCTCTTCCCGCGAGCTCGGGGCCGAGGCGCTGGAGGCGCAACCAAGCGGCGGGCAATGAGGGCCACGAGTTCTGCAAAGCAAACTCGGAGGAGCTTTTCATGGAGACAGCTACACCATGCAACACAATGCCAGCCGCGGCTCCTTCTCAGCCAGTTTCCGCAGCTTGGTCCTGAGGTGTGTTCGTGCAACTCACATTGTACTGGGAGATGGAAACCAATAATGCCGCGCACTCGTGAGGTGCATTGTAGGCACGACTCTGCGTGTTCTCTCAGCTGGCTGAATGTAGAGATCTAGGCGTTTGAACTTTGGCTTCTGTGAGCTTCAGTGATGCATGGAACTGGGAACAGTTTGGCACGACCTGCAACCTGGACGAGTTCAGGTAATTGTTCTCCGCGATGGCGAGCTAGCAGTTGGCATTCTACAGAAGGCAGAGTCACAGACATGTCACTGTCACTGCTGAAATCCTGGCTTCAAGCCATGAGGCTTTTAAGATGTTTCTTGACTCAGGTGCTTTGATCAGTTGCACAGAGCTTGCTTCGTCTTGTGCTTGATAGCAGCAGGATCTTGGCCTGTTTTCCCTCGCAGTGTGATTCCAAGCAGGTAGTCCCCAAGCACGGCTGGACGGCGCCGTTCTTGCATCGGCGGGATGGCGTCAGCTCTTTCGCCATGCAGCTTTGCGAGGCCGGACATGGACAGACCTAATTGCCCCACAGAAGACAAGCACCTGGGCACTGCAGATCACTGCAGCTTGCTGTCGGCTCCGGCACTGCCAGAGACTCCAGATAGGAATCTGTTGACGGTTTACTGTTTACTGATCGAAGACCATGCTTGCTTGTACTTGTGTACATGCGCAGCCCTGATGGCTGAGCCAAGAGTGAAGAACCGCAGTCTGTATAGTGTACAAGAGACAGCATTCACTCACGCACTTCAGAAGCTACTTGTTGCTTTGTGCGAAAACTGAATTCGTCCGAGAGCGTGCCATGTCCTGCCCTTGAGCCCCGCTGTAACACCACGACAGCAAAGATGGAGACCTCCCATCTTCAGAATCTGACTTGAGCCGCTTCAGTATGAAAGGAACGAAGCCCACGGCTGGCCGTGGAGAATAAAGACAAAAGACCGTCTGCCGGGCAGGTCCGGGAAAGCGATGGTCTCCTGACCCCCTGGGAGCCGACGGTCAAAGAGCATTGGCCGCTCGCTATGCAACTGCAGGCCTTCTGCTGTCTTCAGAGGTGTCGGTGTACACTACAGCAGTGTGGAGTCGGCCAGAGCTGCCAAGGTACTATGCTTGTGACTTTGTTTGCTTGGCGGGCTTGCAACCCGTGTTCACGCGAGGCCAGACTGGTACAGCGAACGTGCCTAGCTATTGCTCCGGCCATCGTTGACACGAAGTGAGTTTCAGTCTGAATGTTTGGGGCTTGACCGGTGATTCAGTTGCACTGAGGGAGTGCGGCACTTCATGCGTGCAAAACGGCAATGCCAGATGAGAGTAGCGCGGTCAGGGATTCCGAAGGATCGTGCCGCCACACCCCTGTGCCCGGCTTGTACCCAGTGCGTGCCGCACATGTTCGTGAGATCTGTGTGGCGGTGGTGGTTTTGTTGCAGGTCAGTAGTTCAGTAGTTGTGCACTTTGCACAATCACTGTGAGAGGGAAAGTTTGTGACCATAGTTTTGATATGGCCGCCCGTGCACAAAATAACGGTACTACACCTTCACGACCTGTGTGCTGCAGCACTTGGGCATGAGTTTCGCAAAGCAGCCATGAGATGAGCATGGAATGTGCCCAGTCGCGAAGTCATCCCTGTGTCATTTGCAGGGCAATGCCGTGGCAAGCACTTGCGCAGAGAGCGAAACCGATGGAAGGTGGATCCAGAAGGCAGCCGGGTCTGAGAATTTATGAGGGTGAGGGTGTGGCGGGGTCGGTTTGGTATTCACTTAAAGACACCCAAAGATGGTAAACAGATGCACTGCTTGGCATTAGCGTGCATTAGCCATAGATCGAGAGGAGGGGCAAGGTAGTCAGGGACGTTGCTGCAAGTTTCCACTGGTGAGGCCTGGAGAGATGGCAGAAGATGCAGGCCCTGCTTTCACAGGCCGGCATGTGGCGAAAGACTCTTGAGCGCCTGTTCGAAGCTCAAGGCTGACCCTGATCATATTTCACACTCCTCATTCTCTTCATGTCTGCCAGAGGTAGAAGTCTGCATGTGTCTAGTGGAAGTTCATGGGCATATTCCGGGACTTAAGGCATCGGACGGGGAAGTTATGTGCCACGACGAGAGCAGTGGCCCACGTTCATCCTCTATTGCCCTCGCTTGCGCCTCACTGCTTTGTGTGCTGATAGTCGTCCGATCTTCAAACGTCCTAACTTTTTTCTGGCAGGTGGGCTTGCATCACTGACGACGAGACGAGATCTCAAACCTTGTGACAGAAAATGCAAAAAAGCAGAAAGAGACTGAGGCTAAAAAGCTTGGCAAGTGACTTGCCATCCAAAACCAAAGAAAAAGACAGAGCGAGAGAACGCCTGCCAAAAAATCTTCCAAAATTAAAAATGCCAAGAAGCAGCTGTTGCCACGCATACTGGGCCCTGGGGGCACTCCAGTCTGTTCCTACAGGCATTTCAGATGTGTTCGACAGTTGAAATCACTGCTCGTGTAGTCAGCTTGTAAGCATCTGCAGATCTTGTCAGCTCTTGGGGCCAGTGTTGCACAGGCAACAGTGTGCAGTTGGCGGCTTCAGAATACTTACTGCAACATGTCACCGAATTAGAAGCAGGATTTTCAATCCTGTTCGGTCTCGAAGCTAGCGAAGGTAGACTGAAGCCGCACCTGCCATGCTTGCAACAGGGATGCTTGGGATAAGCCTTGTGCAAACGAGCACAAAGATCTGCCGGTAGACTGTCTTCTCAGCCTTTACAATAAGCCGCCGCGGCACAGCTTTGCCAATTATCCCTGTTGCGCATGATGCCCTGCAGCACAGTGGGCTCTGCTTCTTTTTTGCGACGACATGCAGCGCTATGCATCATCCTCTGTAGTTTCGCAAGTGCCTCCATGCCACGGTCTCGCTTCCGAGGAGTGCCCCAGCCGACCTTAACGAAATCACAGGTGGCCCGCGTCAATCTAGTGAAGGTCGTGAGATCTTTGCGAAGAAGACGCATCTGTCATAGAGACGTCGTGTGGAAGCTCTTGCTTTCAGAGAGTGGACGCTTCTGCATCCCAGATCATCGGACTGCAGGTCAGCTCGCAGGTGTTGCTTCCCCGTCGTTACCAACAATTTGACAATTGACCTAACCCGAGTGTCCGATCTTTGGGATGCCGAGCCGCACAGAAGCCCAGAAGGCACCCGGGAGGGAGGGGTCATGCTTTCAATTCATGTTCTACGGGTTGGCAAGCCGAGCTGAAGTGCGAAGTGCAGTCGTGCTGCAGAGTCTGTCGGGGTTGCCCGTCGGAAGTTAGGTCCTAGTAACATGAACAGCTCTCAACGAAGTCCCAATCCTGCACGAAAAATTGTATGCACGTCCGACCTCTCCGTGGCAGGGATGCACCTTCCAGAGATCTTCTGGTGCCGCCGGCGGGGTGCTGGCGCGCCAGCGGCGCAAATGCCTCCGTTCCAGGAATGTGTGACTTAGCTGATTGCTACAGCCTCATGCGGCTGTATATTGTAGCTGAAGTACTACTTCGTATTCTCTGCGCATTGCTCACACCTAGATTCTGTGATATGCGCAGCGGCGCAGCTTAGATTGCGATCTTCAGGAGGAAGGTGCTCCTTTCTCAGGCAGAGATTTCTCCTTCATGGCCTGCTGAGCCGGGTAGATGTCTACAAAGCTGTCCGGTGCATTGCTAGAGACGGAACGGAGAGGAGAGGAGAGGACACGTGCTCGTGTAGGAACTTGCCTAGGTGACATGTACTATGAGCAACCTCTGCCATTACATACCCAGTGCAGCAGCCGCCACAGCATCGCATGGGAGATCTGCTGTTCATCGCCTGAGTTCCGGTGTTCGGATGTCCAAGAGACCGGATACCGTTTCCAGAAGTGCATTCTAATTCTAATCCTCACGACGCCCGAACCTCGGGACCAAATTTTGCTGGATTGTGCTTTTGTCGGTTTTGATTTGGTGCACTGGAGCACGGAAGGTGCCGCAATCCCTAACAGCTAGGCATTCCCTGGCAGTTTCCTGTGGGAGATGCTCACGCCTTTTCTGCCAGTCGGTACCTAATGACCCGCTGTACCTCTGGCATGTAATGCTGGCTTGCTTGGCGTGCGCATACGGATGCTGCGACGTGGAGCTTTGTACAGTTGCCCGCGAAGCTGAGGAGCCTTTTGATCCAGATGTTGAGACGGTGTCTGGCAAGAGCTAGTGTCAGACCACGTACTTTACCCACAGGCCACCGAGAAGAGAGGTCGCCGATCCAACAGAAGTCCCGAAGCAACCGGTGAGCACCGGGGCAGTCGCCACGTGGGCCACCAGAACACCATGCTGGTGGATGAGAAGTCGAGCCTTCAATTCCGGCGGCTGCCCCGAAGCACACCACGGAAGTTCGGGAGCTGGTTTTCTAGGTCGCGACATTCATTTCTTGAGCTTGATGTCAACTTTTTTCGCGTGCAACTATGGGACACTGCTTTTGGAGTGCCCTGTAGCTGGTGTAAAACGCATCCCTTTCATTCGCGAGTGCAAAGTTCTGTGCTCGTGTGTCAGTTTTGAATACTGCTCCCGGCATGCTGCCTGCAGGGCGACTTGTTTGTGAGCTTACACGGTGCACTACTGTAACTGTACCCACCACCGTTTAGACCACAGCACGTGTGTGTCAAGCCAACTTCAAAGCACAACGCGAGGCCAGGCTCGCTGGTAGCATGCTTGAGTTGCCTTTACAGGCCATGCTTGCTTCTTAATAAAGACCACGACCTCAAAACATCGCCATCGGAGAAAACTGTGGCCCGCCTCCAGATGCATGGAAGCCCAAGGCAGGCATCTGGGTTGAAAGGAAGGCAGCAGCAAAACGCGTCATGCTTAGGAGTGGCCAAGGAGAAGAACCAAGACACGTTCGAAGCAGAAGAACATCAAAAGGCTGTGACTCGGGCCAAGTCCCTGTCGCCGATTGTGTTGGGCATGCAAGATGAATGGCTGTCGCTGCCAGCTCTCGCGACGGCTTCCTATAAGACTATAAGATCGCCTGTCTAGTGAGTCTAGTGTATTTTGGATTCATGCTGCCAGCTGCTAGAAGCATTTTAGATATAGGTGGCGGCCGCCATCTCCGAAGAAAGACATTTGCATTGTTATCAGTCCTCGCAAGTGTGGTGTGTTGGACGAACTCTGATGCAGGGACACTCGGTCCGAGGAGGTCAAGCAGCAAGTGGCTGCTAGGCACGGTGTGCAGCCTGTGGATCTGAGAATGAAGCTTGCGAAGCGCTCGCGGAAAGCTTTGTGGCATTATTCTTTTCAGGCTCATTACACCGTCTAAACATTCACTTGTAAGTCGCGGACGCTGGAAGATGCAATCACGCTCAACTCCAGGGCTGCAGTAGTGCATCGTCGCCCAAGTGGCTACTTATCTTTGTCAAAGTATCACGGCACTGAAGCTCGCCCGGTGCTGGTCCACTCGGCGGTGCTGGAGCTGCGAAAGGCCGGGCAAAAACCGCTCCGTGCATTCATCATTCATCGGACGTATCGGTTTAGTCGAACGAGTTCCCTGCAGTGTGACTTAGTCAGCGAAGCGGGTGGTGGGCAGGCGTGCCGGTCACTTGCATGGACGGCAGCCGTGCTGCAGTAGTGGCATCTCAGAGCTTTTAAGATGTGCTTCATGTACGCATTGATCATTCAGGCCTTGGTGTGGTCGATGCCTTGCTAGAGGTGGCCACAACCAGCCCGGACCTCATTGTCATGTACGATGCCGGGACCCCCCTCGAGCCGAGGAACCGAGACTGTCTGCTGTAATTCGGAAGGTGCTTTTCAGATCCTTTCAGAGACATGACCACTCAAATCCGATATCACAGGGGTCGTGCGCATGCCTTGAACAAAGAAGCCTCCCGGGTGAGGGCTACCCGCGGCCGGCACTGCCGTTTCAATTGGCAGCTTTGGCATCCCCACCCCCTTAGTAAATGTACGATGGGGGGGGGTACATAAAGGGAGGACAGGAATCCTACACTTTCCAGGTTTTGGGCCTCACCCGCCCAAGAGGTGGTGGGGT
>BGNK01006406.1:0-27308 GCA_003297005.1 Symbiodinium sp. clade A Y106 | reverse complement strand
GACATCCTCTTGCAAGCAGATGCAAGAGATTGAGAAGGATTTGTCCACAGAGATCGACGATTTGACGGTGACTGATTAAGTCATGGCCTTGAGTAGGCAACTGTATGCAATGTTGACTAAAGCGCAGGAACACATGCGGAGTCGACGTGCTTGTGTGTGTATGTGTGTGTTCTGATTACAGCAGAAGCAGAAGTGCTGGCCGCTGTCCTCCTCTGTTTTCTTGCAGTTGCAAGACTTCGTCGCGTGGAGGTGCCTGGCCAAGCATGTCGCTGCCATGTAGAGAAAAGCAGGTGCCTGATTTTGTGGTGCTGGGCAATGCCTCCGAAGCACAGCGACCCAGCAGGTGTTTTTTTGCCCTTTGACTGCAACTTTCTTAAACGTCTAACTATGGTTTCGAGGTGCACCAAGAGCTTCTGCGTCTTAAAGAGACGCGGAAGGCTTTGAAAGTAGGGCTGCGTGAACAGTCGAAAGAGAACCGCAACCTCACGGCGCGACGTAAGCGGTTGCTACAGGCTGGCTTAGAGCGACATCTGAGTTCTTTTCAAAGTCAAAAGGTCTCGAAACCAGATGTGAAGTCCCGGCAGGCCAGTAAAGCTTCCAATTCCAACTCTCCGTCAGCACAACAAACATAAAGAAGAAAGCCACGAAAACGTGTCCACGAAGTGTCCAAATCGCACGTACAAGCACCAGCAAGAACTCGAAAGCGAAGACAAAACTTCATGCGACCTGGATTTGAAACAAACATTGCGTGGCGATGTAAACGGCACAGAAGCTTACCCAATCGAATGTTGCAAACCACGGAGTTCAGGAATCGTAGAGAAGTTGGAGTCTTGAGACTAGAGTGGTCACGCAACATCGTAGGACTCAAGAAGGGGTCTCAAGCGAAACACAAAGTTCTGAGCAGCACTCAACTGCACCCGTGCGATCTTCTTGTCCTGTTCTTGGAATCTTATAGATTCCAAAAGTCGAATGCAGAAGGATCTGTTGGCATCTCTGGTCGAGGTGCCTGCTCGCAGACTTCTCGCAGGCTCAATCTGCTCTCCTCGAGATCCTGCTGAAAATTACTGAAAATTCACTGCGCTGAATGTCAAGAATCTCATTCATTCCAGCAAAAGCTTTACGGTTATTGCGCACATGCATCACGGCGGCCATGACTTCACAGTGCTCTGAAAAGTCTGCAACAGATCTGAGAGCGGCGCCATGGTGGAAGCGGAGAGGGTCTGTTTTTTTGGGTCTTTTTTTTGGGGGTCTTTTTTTCTGGCTTTTCCTGGTTTTCCCAGGGAAAACAGCAGTTTCCTCGTTTTGGAAGGATTTGGTGTGATTTTCCTTGGTTTTCCTTCGAAAAAGCATGTTCTTGTCCTTGATTTTCCTGCGGAAAAACATGTGAAGGGAAGGAAGGAAGGAAAGAAGGAGACGGAAGGAAGAAAGCAAGGAAACAACGAAGGAGGAAGGAAGAAAGGAAGGAAGCAAGCAAGGAAGAAAAATCGAAGGAAGAAAGGAAAGAAGCAAAGCAAGGAAGGAAGGAAAAAACGAAAGAAGGAAGCAAGGAAGGAAAAAAAAGAAGGAAGAGAGGGGACGTATATCAGTATATAAAGTATATAAAGTATATATATATATATATGTATATTATGTATATAGCATTAAGAGTATATGTAGTATATATTGTACGTATATACTATGTATAGTATATAATATATATATATATATATATACATGTATATTATAATATATATATAGTATATATATAGCTTATATATAGTATATATTGTATATACATATATAGCATATATAGTATATATAGTAGATATAGTATATATAGTATATATAGTAAGTAGTATATATAGTATATATAGATATATAGTATATATAGTGAATATAGTATATATAGTATATATAGTATATATAGTATATATAGTATATATAGTATATATANTGTCTATATGATGTATATACATATAGATTATATACATATATAGTATATACATATATAGTATATACATATATAGTATATACATATATAGTATATACATGTATAGTTTATATATATATATGTATATATATATATGGTATATCTACATACAGTATATATATATGTATTATATACTACGTCTTTTTTACCATCGTGCACGGACTGCGTGTGATTGTTTTTGGTTTTCTCAAGAAAAACCTACAATACTTCGAGCGAAGAGTATGTCACCTTGTGTTCTTCCAGGGAATAAACCGTTTGCCGTACATTTTGGACTTGTCTTCTTTTTGCTTGGTTTGACCCAAGAGAAACAGTATTCAGCTTGCATCTTGGACGGATTTGGTGTGATTTTTCTTAGGTCCTGTCAGGAAAACTAACACTACCTTGCTGTTGTTGTTGTCGTTGTGGTTGTGGCTGTGGTTAGTGTGCTGTTGTTGTTGTGGCGGTTGTTGTTGTCGTTGCCGTTGTGATTGTGGTTGTGGTTGTTGTTGTGGCTGTGGTTGTGGTTGTGGTTGAGGTTGAGGTTGAGGTTGAGGTCCTCAACCTCAACCANAACCACAACCACAATCACAACGGCAACGACAACAACAACAACCGCCACAACAACAACAGCACACTAACCACAGCCACAACCACAACGACAACAACAACAGCAAGGTAGTGTTAGTTTTCTTGACAGGAACTAAAAGCAAAAGAAGCAAAGTCCAAAATGTACGGCAAACGGTTTATTCCCTGGAAAAACGCAAGGTGACGTACTCTTCGCTCGAAGTATTGTAGGTTTTTCTTGGGAAAACCAAAAACAATCACACGCAGTCCGTGCACGATGGTAAAAAAGACGTTGTCCCGACAAAAACCTAAGATAACGTACGTTTTACGCAAGTTATTGTAGGTCTTCCCCCGCGGAAAACCAAGAGGAATCACACCAAATCCGTCCAAAATATAAGAAAAACAGTGTTTTCCCGAGGGAAAATCAAGGACAAGACTATGTTTTTTCGTAGGAAAACCAAGGAAAATCACACCAAATCCGTCCAAAACGTAAGGAAACTGGTGTTTTCACTAGGAAAAACCAAGGAAGATGGTGTTTTCCCTAGGAAAAACCAAGGAAAAGCAACAAAAAAAAAAGACCCCTCCCCCCCCAAAAAAAAAGACCAAAAAAAAAATCCACCCCTAGAAAAGCGGGGGAGGGGGACAGGGAGGGGGAGGAGGAGGTGGCGGCTGGCTACTTCTCCTGCTCGTAGCACTCCCTGCATGCCAACGTGTAGCCTTGCTCATTGCGATAGCTATCTACTCAGACTACTCGCTGTAATCTTAAAGCCAGAGACATGCGACAAGTCAACGGGAAAGTCACAGCGAAAAAGTCAGTTGCATACTTGACAGTCAATGTCGAAGTCAACTTCAAAGCTGACGGGTAGCAGAATGATTGCCAGACGGAAGAGTCAGCTTGCAAGTTTGGATATAGAGTCAGAAAAAGTTATCCGAAGCTTATAGAATCAGCCGGGAAAGTCAGCAAGAGAGGAATTTCTGGGAGACACGGCGCCCATAGGGAAAGCCGTTGTGATTCACACTTGACACAATGTGTCACAGGTCTCAAGTCAGAACTAACAGTCAGCCGGTAAAGTCATCGCAAACCCTCACTCATGATTGTTGCAATCACTATCGAGTCCCCAAGCTGTCACACAGGTGACATGAGCAACTCTTCGCAGGTACGTTTACACAGCATACTGGATGGGTCTTCGTTGGCCCAAGCCATCCAGTAGCCCTTGGGCCCCCTGCATCATACTGTCAAGCTCTTCGGAACAGAGTTGGACACACACACACACACACCCGCACCCGCACACACACACACACAGATACACGCATACATACGCACGCACACACACGTTTCCACCAGACAACGCACTCAACCTAGATCACACCACTCAAGGCCCCCTTGTGAAACGCGCATACATAGACCTTCAGGACATGCAACATACAACGGAGACACCATATGTCATCACTGCTTTGTTTTGCACTCTTTTGACGTTCATACGAGAGTCGCTGTCATGTGGGGTTATCCGGTCCTGTGTTTTTTTTGAGCTGAACGTAGAGCTTCTGAGCACATGCTTAGACCGTTGTTTCACCTTTTAGGGTTTTGTGCCGTTCTTGCGTTTGCTTATTTAGCATACCGCAGCCGATGCTGTTTTAGAGGCCGAATCACTCCCAACAAAAAGGTTTTGGTAGTCTCCTCGTCGTGATCTTTTCCTGTTGGTGTGATGGTCGTTGTCGTTCTTGATTCGGCAGGTCGTGGTCGTCTTGGTAGTCGTGGTTGTAGTGTCGTTAAATTGCACATTCATTGTTTGGAGATGTATGCTGACATAATTTCTTTAGTTTGTGTGTGTAGATTTGCGGATCAATGTGGTGTGTTCGACATTGGACACAGATTCACGCTCGAAGCCATGACAAGCAGACAACAAGTCGTTCCGTGCTGGTATGGAAGCACAGGAGAAGGCTGGTGTTTCATGGGCAAGGCGAAAACATCTAGGGCGCAGGCATTGTGCAAGTACAAGTCGGTAACAATGATTTTTCGGTTTAGAGGCCAAGCAACATGGAAGGTGCCACGTCGCATTGAGCTTCGACCTCCAATGATGGTGCCATCCAAACTCAAGTCTCGACATCTGGCATCTTTAGGCTTCCGCAACAACGGAAGTTTTGTATCAACTGCCCGCCGTTCGTAATTGACACAAGCACGTGATGCAGTAGCAGCCTGTCGCGCGATCATGGACATCGGCAAAGTGGGACGCTCAGTTCTGTGAGCCGAGTCGCCCAACCTCGCTTTGTGGATCCTTGGCTAGCTTGACGGTTCTTTACTTGCAAATGCTGTGTTGTATGCGTTATTGTGGAGCATATAGTGTGTCGAAAGAACCCATGTCCACGTCTTTTCTTGCTGTGGCGTCGTTTGTATTCGGTGCAAACACCGGCGCAGAGCATAAGTTTACTTCCTCGGGACTCGGAAGTGCTCCCTCCACAAACCATTTCAAGAAAAACACAAGCTCTACTGAGGTCCTTGATGTGCTCCGTCATTGCGAATTCTCTTCTTCAAAGGTTCGGGAACCAGAATTTGATGTGCGGGCTTGACACAAGACTATTTGGCCGTAGATGCAGGTGGCAGTCCTGATCGGGTTTCTCGCCTCGGTTCGAAGCGTCCGCGACTCACAAGTCGTGGCAGCAAGTTTGATGCTTCGATCAGATTGGTCCACTACCGCGGGCTGAGGCTCCTGTCTTCTTGTCGACCTTGCTGTCCCTGTCATTCCTGCTTTGGTACAGCCAGCTGGTTACGTTCTGTACTCAAACACTCGGGAATGCAACTGCAGCACTGGTGTGTCCAAGGCTATGACTTGACTCGTGCTTGTGATGAGCAGAAAGCAGCACTTTGGGCAAAGTGTGTTCCCTACTCAGAAGTCGCCAGAGGCTGTACCTGGGGTAGAAAGCATCGTGCATACAGCTCATGTGCTGAGTCGGCTGTTTCTGATGCAAGTCGGTGTTGATTCGCTCGGTACACATTTTGTGTCGTTCCAGCGTCCGCAATAGATACAAGGCTGTCGATTGACTCATTTGACTGCGCACGGTCATGTGAAGGCTTGAAATATTCGATCATGGGCAGTGGTATTGCATGTGTGCGATAACCTTCCCACACGCCTGATGTGGGCTGCGAACATCACTTGAACGGGTTGGGTGGCCTTGCTTGCTGCAATGTGTTTTGTTTTGAATCTCGTTGTGGTGCGCGACGAGCCTTTGAACAAGGGCAGTGCATCAAGCCGGGCGAGGAGAAAGGCGAGTTTTGCAATGAAACGTACACTTGGAACGCTTTGCTGAGGGCAGAAGAGTCTTGAAGTCTGTAGCCGAAATTGACAGCAAATTGGTTTGGCAAGGTTCTTCCCGTGCGTGTTGCCGGGTTTGCTGAGCAATTTGGCAAAGGCGGAACGGGGGTCGACGCGGGCAACGCGCCGTGTGGGCCGTTTTCGGGGCAACTCGCAGCCGTCGCAGCAATCGCTTCCAGGCTCGACCTGGGGTCCGATGGCACGATGGGCTCCGGAGAGTGCATGTGTTGCCAGCGCCAGCGCCCTAAGCCTTCTCTCGTTTGGCGTTCTGGTCGTGCTACACGCATTGAGCCTACGAGCCCTTCAGGTGCTATCTCCTGATTTCTCTGATGCTGCTGCAGTGCAGCGCTTCGATGCAGTGAGACGGCATGCGCCTTTTCTGACTTGGATTTGTAGAAGTTACGAACGGCCTGCAGGCAACGACGCCAGCTGGCATCATGTTCTGCCCGATTCGTAACTCAGGTGCAATGCATTTTTGCAGCAAGAGCGAAGTTGTGGGGTGAGAGGCTTACCGGTTTCCTGCAATTTCCGGTGCTGGTGCTCTCAATGTGTCAGGCAATGACTGGTGTCCCCAAGCTTGTGGTGCAGACTCAGAGGAGGCAGTTCTGGCAGTTAATGTGGCACTTTGTCTTCCGCGGCTGTTGCGCTTCTGCTTGATGGTCAAGCAAGGGGCAGCTCTGGATGGCTTTGTATTTGAGGTTCGTGGAAGAAATTACTGCGATGAGCTTGCGAGCTTCGCGATGACTGTTCGGAAAGTTCTTGCGGGTCTTAGTGCTGGCGACCCTTCCGGCACAGACTGCTTCAAGGGGAGAGTGGATGGCCGTGGCTGGTATTTTCAATTTGCTCGAGAACCAATCTTCGTTACCACTTTTGCACCTTGTTATGACAGTGCGCATCCGCGATACCAATTCAACCAACACACAGACTCCTGCTTCATTCTCCTGCAGCCAGAGGAATCATTCCTCCGGCATGATCTCCCCCCAGACAAGCCGCGAAGTGCGACGAACTGGGAAACACCAGCTGACGTTCGTGATCGCATTCGGGCCAACTTTCGGCGCCATGGACGAGAGTACCGGATTCCTGAGACGACCTCATATCCCCCTGCAGATTTCATCGTTGCACCCATGGATGCGCTTCGTGACTCTCCTGTGCGGTTCTGGGAACAAGGTGAGACGAGCTCAGTTTTGCTTTCTCGCAGCCGGCCTTGATTTCAGGAAGGTTGTTGGATCAAGTCAGGCCAGCCTCAAACATAGAAAACATCAGGGCATTAGCAGCACTGGCAACAGCAACAGCAAGCTGTGGCAAAATGAGGAGTGAGAGCAGACAAGCAGTCGCATCATCATCGTCGTCATCATCATCATCACCATCATCATCATCACCATCATCAACGACATCATCCACGACATCATCAACGGCACCATCAGTGACATCGTCATCATCATCATCATCATAATCATCATCCTCTTCATCCGCATCATCATCAGCATCCTGATCGCTATCCTCATAATCATCCTATTCATCATCCTAATCATCCCCATCGTCATCGTTATCCTCCTCCGCCTCCTCCTCCTCCTCCTCATCATCAGCTGCACAATCATCATCATGGTTTCCTCGTTATCCTCATCGTCATCGCCACACCATCAATACAACCATGATCGCGGTCACTAGTGGTGTTAAGTTGTACTAGTAAACCCTTCAAACATAACCAAACCAGACCCCAAACCTCTGGAGCCTAAACCCCTCAGCTCTGAACCTCAACTCTGACACCTTGTAGAACCCTGTCCAAGCCCCATAAAGCAGTATAGAGCCCTGTAAAACCACATGAAAGCCTTGGAACACAACGGCCTTTAGCTCCCGAAACCATTCAGGAGGCGCGTGCCTTACTAGTATTCATCATCATACCCATCATCATCCTTACCAGCCCTACCTGCCTACCTCCCTGCTTACCTACCTACGTACCTACCTACCTAGCTAACTACCCACCCACCTATCCTAATCAAACTGAACCCAACCCAACCTAACCTTAGCCAACCAACATCTGCCTACCCACTTGCCTCCTGCCTGCCTACCCACACCAGCCCTAGACCCTTCCTTCCCCCAACCCTCTCCGCCGCCCTCCAGCCCCTCGCAACCTGTCATCATTCTCCTCCTCATCAACATCATCTTCATCGTAAGCATCATCATGATGTGCCATTGTCATCATTTTCATCGCCATGGTATCGCAGCAACAGCAGAAAAAGTCTCACTCAATCAATGGCCACTGCAAAAAGAGTACGACAATATAACGAATGACAATAAACACTACAAAGATATGTAAAGGAAGCAGACCAGACACAAGAACAGCAGCGGATCAGCAGACCAACTTGAAACAACACAATCCAAAGATGGGATTTTAAGCCTCCTTGCTCGAAGCACTAAGCAGTGCTGTCTCACGAATCGCCAAGCAGTGGCAATGGGAAGTTCTGACCTCAGTCATTGGGCTGGACGTGGCACGAAGGCAGAGTATGCCTGAGCTGGCGGTATTTTGCTTTGCTTTTCAGGTGCCATCAACGCAGTGGCCTTTCCCGCGCCGCACTTGGGCAAAGCATTCTACCAGGCCTCTTTCCGGCGTGCTTCGTTGCTTAGTCGAGACGGCATTTCTTGATTTGGGAATGTACCAAAACGTTCAGTCAAGAAATGTGGCCCTTTTCTTCTTGATTCTAGGATTTTAGGGTTGAGGAGGCCCAGTAAGAAAGAAATGACACGAAAACGTTGGGCATCGTTCATGTCTTAGCTCGACAGCATTGTCTGTAGTCGCATCATCCGGCTGACATGGTGGTTGCGCCGTGCCTCATGTTGCATGGCTGTCCGCCCCTGTTTCTACGCTTCTAGTCCTCTCGCACATATCGCGGACAGGATGAGCTCCTGCGAAGGTCGGCCGTGTTGAGATCGGGTGGCGGCTGTAGAGCAGTGTTCGTTCTTGCTCATCCCTAGCCTCCATGTGACAGGCGAGATCTGGTGTTCCTGAAAACGGACCAGGATGAGTCTATCCCAGCCTGTCACGTCCGTGCGCAGCGCCAGACTCTCAGGTTCACCTAAGGTGTCCGCCAGCAACTATTAACTATCACTGCTGCATTCAGGAAAGCATTCCTTTCTCTCTACACCTCCGGTGACAATCCTGTACAGCCATGGAAATGCTGAGGCAGCTGACCCATCGCTAAACTGGCGTCGCTGCGGTTGTATTCTCGCATCGTGACAGGATGTTGGACTACACCTGGATTACATTGATGCTCTTGCAGAATATACAGGCGCACTGTTAAGACTGACAGATTGTCGCGATAACCAGGGCTGCCGAGCCCTGCTGAGGTGCGGATGTGTTCAGCTATGAGTACGTGGGCTACTCACTTTCACGGCTGGACGGCGACACCCCCTCCGAGGCAGCTCAGATGGGATGTGCAAGGCACCTTTCCCGGCCTTGTCTTGTAGGCTGGATGCATTCGAAGCATTGATGCAGCAGCTATCTCGGCAGTGCTGCATCCGAATCGTTCAAGAACTTTGCAACATCCATTCTGCAGCACAGAGGCTTGGCGATACCTTGTAGACGAGCAGAAGATCCATCCAAGACGGATTGCCACGGACTTGGATGTGGGGGAACTCTTCGACGAGGTCAACAATCATCCAGGAAAGTCGTTGCACAATAGCATCGATGCCGTGTTGGGGTATCCGTGCTAGAGATCAGGCTGGACGCAGATGTTGATCATGTTTCGGCTACATGTGCAGCTGTTTGTTGTAGCCAGTTCTATGTCCCAGGCTACAGGTGGTTCATGTCCTCTGAGGTGATCTTCGGTCGCTCCATCGGTGCGCTGCTGTCAGTGTGTAATAATGTAATGTGTAGTGCATCGTAAGAACTTTTCTTCAGCTCTCAGTCTAGTTCTCCTCAGGTTCTGGTCCGAGCGTGGACCTTGCCTCCAGAAGTGAAGTTGAGGTGCAAAGCTGACGCCGGCCATGGTTTTGATTATCTTGCAGATGTAGGCTCGTGGTGTCATTTTTGAACCCCAGGGAACAGAGTTCTCGCCATTGGATGCAGCTGGGGTGATCCTTCAATCTCCGCTGGAAAGCACGGGCCCTCTGCAGCTACTGCTGGGCATCGCAGTTTCCGTGTGTTTTAAGCACGACGTGACGCAATGGAAGCTAGGTGGTGCTTACGTCGTCGTGGGCTCGGAGTTGACAAGGCTAAGTACTATCGCATTACGTAGGCCAGATTCTTTTCAGAGGTTCTGGGCGGCACGGCAGCGACTTTGGGCAGTGAGCCCATGAAGCAATGCGGCTACGCCTATTAGATGGCTTTCAGTCAGGCTACTACTTGGATATCTTCCGCAACTACGAGAAGATCGCCAACATCAAAGCTCCGGCCACCTCGCTTCTGAATTGGTTGCGCAACGAATGCTGTGGCAGAAGACGTAAGCGGAGACACGAAGAGACCGAGGTTGCGATCATGCACGGAACAGATGATGAAGTTGTCCCCTTCTCGAATGGAGAGGCTTGGATCGTAGAACGTCGCTTTCGAGACTACATCGACTGTTGAATAAGGCAAACGCACACCACAAGACAGTTGACAGAAGAGTGAGAGAGCACGAGAGAGAGAGGGAGAGAGAGAGAGAGTCAGAGTCTCTTGACCGTGGGAGAGAGAGAGAGATAGAGAGAGAGAGAGAGAGCGAGAGAGAGAGAGAGAGAGAGAACCCTGCCTCCTCACCTCGTAGAGAGAGAGAGAGAGCGAGAGAGAGAGAGAGAGAGACAGAGTGAGAGAGAGAGAGAGAGACAGAGCGAGCGAGCGCAAGAAAGAGAGGAGCCAGCAAGCCAGCCAGCCAGCCAGTGCGAGAGAGAGAGCGAGGGAGAGAGAGCGAGACAGACAGAGAGAGAGAGAGAGAGAGCACACGCGGGGGCTCGCCCTCGAGCCTGGAGAAAGAGAGAGGGGGAGAGATAGAGAGATATAGAGAGACAGGGAGAGAGAGAGAGAGAGAGAAAGACAGAGAGCGAGAGAGAGCGACTGGTGCGGAGCTCAGCCGTAGTGCCGTTTTTCTCTGCTACAAAGTGATCAGTCCTAGTGTGTTCCCAAAAGAGCAGAGAGAACGGGGCACCCGCTGTGAGGCTTCAGGGTTGAGCGGAAGGTCACAGGCAGTGTTGCGCAGGGTTCAGGCTTCCGTTCGGTTTGAGGCAGGGTCGAAAGGTGGGGTACAGGCCAAGGCAGGGAAAGAGAGCGGCACCCGACTGAGTTACCTAGCACTCTCCACTTCTTTTCGTGTTTTTGCTGCTGTTGCACCAACACCCTCGGGAGCCCCATCAAACTTGTGAACTTGTGGGGAACCAAAGTGACGCTATCAGATCCTTTTCTTCGCAGGGTTACCCGGCCACTCCAAGCACCTCTGAATACCAGGGGCAAGACCAAGCCCATCCATTCCAAATGATGGATGGGGCAGCGCACTCGCGCGGGACGAAAGGGCTGCTCCCGCCCCAAGCCCCGAGCAAAGCAAAGCAAAGAGAGTGAGCCAGAGAGAGAGGGAGAGAGAGAGGGAGACACAGGCGTAGCGCGCCTGCGCAGGAAGAGGGGCTTGCAGCCCTAACCCCATATGCTCAGCAAACAAGCAAGAGAGGGAGAGAGAGAGAGAGAGAGAGCGAGAGCGACGCGATGGCCTCGAACGCTGGAGCCCACACACATCGCAAGCAAGACGCTCACGTAATGACCTTGTGCAGGCTTTTGAGGAACTGTTCAAGGGGTCCTGTCTTTCCCCCCGTGGATCTCGCGCAGCGATGGCCAGCACCGGTTCGGACGTGGAGCTCCTGCTGGAGGATCAGCGCAAGGAGCGCCGCAGCTTCGCATTCCCGCGGCGCGTGGCCTTGGCGCTGGGCTGTGTGGGGCTTGTGACGGTTGGCGTCCTCGCACGCGGCGGAGCCCGTGGCCTCCTCAGCAAGTCGGGTGCTTTCGTGGTCCTGGATGCCACGGCAGACTGCTTCGAGGCTTCCACCTACTACAGCAGCCCGATCAAGATGGCTGGAACGGAAAGGACCAGCGAGATGACGCAGGNATCACTGGAGCTTGCTGCCCGACTCCTGATGGCACTCGCCTGGGCTGCTGTGATTCGATCTAGACCACACGCCCATGCTGAATTCGGTGCTGTAGATTCGTGTAGGGCTGGTTGCGATGACAGCCGCCCGAGAATGATTTTCGTTGCTGTAGGACCGACTTTGGACGCAAGAACCGTGCACGAAGCCTGTGTGATGCGACCAAGTGTGAGAACTAACAGCAGTGCTGTCAGTACGTCATTGCAATTGTGGGCTGCTTCATGAACGTCATGCTTCGTCTTGCGTAGCAGGTGCATCTCAGATAGCGCGGTGCAGAATATCGTCAACAGCGATTACAGAAAATTTCCTGACAGGGGTAAGTGTTTCTGTACATTCGCAGCCCACAGTGAGCCGATGCTGCTCGATTTGCCTTTTTGTAGGACGTATTGCAGTGCTCTCGTTGATGTTTCCTCAAAGTGGCATGTGGGAATATTTCAGTCATGAAGCGGGGTTGCGAGGCCCTTCATCGCAAGCTGCAGCAGCCTCACGCGCCGCATCGGCCCCACGGAGGACTCCGACTTCCGGACTTCGTGCATCTGTGGCATTTGAGGCTGTGGCTGGAAGGCTACGGGCACAACAACATGCCCCAGGCCAGAAGCGTGTGATGGTCATTTCCGTTCCTCAATTGAGCTGTATCTGAATCGCCTTCTCGACACAGCTGGGTGCAGGAAGACTGCTTCCGGTATGCCAGGGACTTTATCGAATCTCTGAGCCGCGAGCTTATGAGAGGTGAGAGCCCGCGGTGGCATCATCTACTTGATTTGTTGACACTCTGCTCTGTCGTTCATAGTGCATGGGACGGCTTAGGCCTCGAATGACTTCTCGCCGGCAAGCGCCGGGGAAATCCGAGACGAGTTTCTTTGTACGCACTCTGCATTCTAGGGACGGCGCTGATGGAGCGTGTCACCCAAAATTTCATGCATCGATTGAGCGGTTGGGGACCATTTTGGGAAGCATGCGAGCTGCATGCTGGCCTTGAGCATTATCAGGGCCAGAGGTGCTTAAGGACCGATCCTGTGCTGTCTTCTTTCCCCCCCTTGCATCTCGCAGTGATGGCCAGCACCGGTTCGGACGTGGAGCTCCTGCTGGAGGATCAGCGCCAGGAGCGTCGCAGCTTCGCATTCCCGCGGCGCGTGGCCTTGGCGCTGGGCTGTGTGGGGCTTGTGACGGTTGGCGTCCTGGCACGCGGCGGAGCCCGTGGCCTCCGCAGCAAGTCGGGTGCTTTCGTGGTCCTGGATGCCACGGCAGACTGCTTCGAGGCTTCCACCTACTACAGCAGCCCGATCAAGATGGCTGGAACGGAAAGGACCAGCGAGATGACGCAGGNCAGCAAGTCGGGTGCTTTCGTGGTCCTGGATGCCACGGCAGACTGCTTCGAGGCTTCCACCTACTACAGCAGCCCGATCAAGATGGCTGGAACGGAAAGGACCAGCGAGATGACGCAGGAGGCCTGCCAACAGCGTTGCTTTTCTGTTGACGGGTGTGCACACTTCACCTTCTGGCCTGATGGGGGCTGCCTGTTGACAGATGAGTCATCGATTGCTTCTCCTGCCCCGGAGAAGTATGCAGAGACGGTATCCGGACCACCATACTGCGGGGAGAAGCCGGCAGCTGCGGACACCGATGTTGACATTGACATTGAAGATGGGGAGGAGAAGGCAAGTGTTGATACTCCTACACTTGCTCCAGTTCCCACTGTGGCACCCTTGGTAGTTCCTGGCATCAACGGCACCACGTGTGCCAAGTACCCTGCCTGTGTTGCTCACGGAATCGAGGAGGGGAATTGCTGCCCCAATGATGATAACGTGGCCCTTGGTTGCTGCATGGGATTTCCACCCGTGGTCGCTGCGCCGAAGATCGCTGCTGGGACGGAATGCTCATCCTTTCCTTCATGCGTTGCACTCAACATCACTGGAGCTTGCTGCCCGACTCCTGATGGCACTCGCCTGGGCTGCTGTGATTCGATCTAGACCACACGCCCATGCTGAATTCGGTGCTGTAGATTCGTGTAGGGCTGGTTGCGATGNATCACTGGAGCTTGCTGCCCGACTCCTGATGGCACTCGCCTGGGCTGCTGTGATTCGATCTAGACCACACGCCCATGCTGAATTCGGTGCTGTAGATTCGTGTAGGGCTGGTTGCGATGGCATGTGACATCGCGCCTAGGGCGGTGTCTGTATGGCATCAGTGTTTTGGCCCGTGGCCTGTGATCAAGGCCTTCCGGCTGTTGATCAGGCCAGGCCTTTCCTAGATTCTCTCGAAGCAGAGACTCCGACTCTCGCGATATGTCGCTCCGCTTTTGTCAATGCAACGTCCGCTTCGGCAGATTATGCAAACGGCACACTGCAAAATGCTTATTCCAGCTGAGTCTCTTGAGCTTCGCTGCGTGCATGATCTTGTCTTGAGGCTCTTGCTCAAACCTAAGTGTTATAGGAGGATCATTCAATCTGTCCGTGCCTATCGTGGCTGCAGGATGGAACCGCAGGCCTGCGGCATTGGAATCCGTGGGGTGTGGTATACCTGTCGGAAGAGCGCGAGATTGCAAAAGAGCCTTGGCCTTGGCAGGTGTTGGAGGATGCCCTCCTGGCTGCACCACTGGAAGAGGCGCTCACTGCGCAGACCTGAGGCCCCTGTAGAATCTGCTGATCCAAGTTTGGTGCCGACGAGCTTAGGTCATTGGAGATCTGCTGAAAGCCCGGCCCCTCGTCGCACCGTCGTGGCCTCGCATGGCCTCGCAAGAAATGCTGGAGGTGAGCTCGCCGACGTGTTGGAAGTACTACTGTGAGGTCAATTGTCGGATTTGCGTCTCCGAACTTGTCTGGAACCTACAATGGCAATCGATGGTCTCATGCATGCTTCATCATGACTATTTCAAGGCAAACGGAAATGTTTCGACAGTGTGCCTGTTCCTTGAGAGATCACCCTGTTTTTGGCGTGTCTCCGTGTCTGATCGTCTGATAGTTGCTGTCTTTCCTAGAGTCCCCCAGCATCGATGCGCACCAGCAAAGCCTTGGTGTGGAGCCTCAGAGAACCGAGGACGTACGCACCTGCTCGAGGTCTCAGCGACGCTGGACGGCATTAATCATGGAAGCTTGGCCGGTGAGTGCCGGTGAGGGTGGCGACTCGGAGCTTTCCAGAGGTGCACCGGGCCTGTGGCATCCTGAAGCGATGGCCTCGGATCCAGCGGTCCCTAGTCGTGGGGCAGGGATCCCCCCGGCTGACGTCTTCTGCCTTCTTCGAGCAGGTCGTTTTCAACGAAGACCGGATTCGGCTTCATAGCGTCACCGGAGCTTCTTGAGGCTCCACAGGATTTACCTCTGAGACAGAGAGTCCTCGGTGCAAACGTTGAATCCGGCCCTGATAGGTGTTCGCGACGGACGTCTTCGTGTCACTCAGCTTAGGTCACCAGGGAACCATTGCTGTTCCCTATGCGAAATCCAGACGGACACAGAGGTAGAGTCAGTATCCAAGGCACTCGAATCAGATGAGACCATATGCCGCCGTGCTGGCACCAGGGACCAGCCAACTCCGTCTTGACACAGTAGCATCAAGCGGCTGCAATACAGAAGCTGTGCAGATAAAGGACTCCGGTGACCTTTGCTGTGGCGTTGGGCAAGGAGATGCATGTGAGCCACTACCGACACATCATGACACTACTAGTCAGAACCAGCATACAGCTTGCTCTGGCAGGAGAACAAGCCGCAGGCGCCAGGTCCTTGTCCAGGTGCTGAAACACCAGAAAACATTTGCAGCATTAGGAAAGTAATGCATCACGGGTGACCTTAGTCAACTACAGTCAAGGTTTGATGTTCAGCCGTTGGATGGAGTGCCGCGGCCTCAAGTAACTCAAGTACTTATGAACTCGTTGCATCACTTGTCCTGGCCAGCATCGACAAGGCTGGCACAGACAGCCCACACTGCCATCTTCTCTGGTCATGGCGAAGCTTTCTGGGCATCAATGAGTGCTGGCCGCATGGTCGGCGTGGGAGATGTGTACCCAGGCCTCGCTCGTGCCGAGAAGCCTTACCCACTTGATGACAGACCTCGCTTGACTTGCAGGCGGCCCCTGTGGCCCGCGGGGAAACACGCTGGTTTCAAGTGCAAAGAGAAAGTGGCAGGAGTTTTGACATGGTTCTTTGAGAAGAAGTGCGGACCTACTCATGCTTCTCGTGGTAATGCTAGTGCCTTTTTCAAAGCGACCATCTTTCAGCTTTCTGTTTCCTTGCTTTTCCTGCATCTGGCCCGTCGCACCTGGTGCGTGAGAGGATGCTGATGCCGAGCTCGGCCACTTCATGGGAAGGACGGGGCAGCAGATGGAGACATTAGGGGGTGCTAGCGGCTTTGGAAAGTGCTCTGTGGGATTGAGTGTGCCAGGATAAAAGCCTTCAATGCCGAAAAAGGGTTTGGCTTCATTGTGAGCGAGGCCTCCGCGGCTTTCCTCATGTGGCTTGCGGGCTGCTTAGTTTTGTCCGGTTGTCCGTTGCTTTGTTTCCGTTGTCGTGAACGGTCACTCGTAGGCTCCTTACAGCAGGAGGGGCTCTACCGGCACCTGGCAACACTTTGTTTGAACTCGCAGGAGCTGGCCAGCTTGGGATATTTGGAAGACGTCTTCTTGCTGGCCAAGGATGCGCCGAGACCGACTTGTGAGGCCGAGGGCCGCGAGGGCCGCGAGGGGGGGCGGTCTGAGAGCCGAGATGCGGGAACTTGCTCTCAGGCTGGCCACGTCGTGGCCTTCAAGGCGTTTCTGAACAGCAGGGGCCACCCACAAGCCAAGGCAGGGCCGGGGCATGAAAAGCTCGAGCTGCGCCTGTTCGGGCTTGTCCAGGACGTGGAATTGCGATGACTGGCAGGGTGTCTTTCATGAAATTAATATCCTTGGGAGTCAGAGCTCACAAAGTGGCTTTGCAGTCTCACACTGTGCTGGTCCATAGGACGGCTGCCTGTGGTTCGTGCAGAGGTCCTGTGAGACATCAGCAGTGTGGCCGAAGTGTTTAAGCGTAGTTGACGAGATCTCCTAGACACCGGTGCAAAGCACCAGCATCTCCCTGAGCAAGCTAGACACAATGAGAAATGGTGGAGGTCAAGGCTTCTGGATTTGAGGGATCAGCTGGCCATGTGCAAATTTTCGTCATAAGCTTTACTCATATGCTAGAGGGGTTCACATTCCCAAAGGCAGACCCAACCGTGCTGTGCCTGCTTCTGCTCATGCACTTCTTTTCTATGATGTTCGGCTGAGCAGCCTAGTTGTTTTGGTCGACTGATGGTTCAGCTTCGTGGGTTCTGGGCTCATATCTAGATCCACCGAGCAGAAGGGCTCCTACATCGAGAGGGCCGCAAGGGGAATAAGTGCACGCTTCCCTGCCGTCTGGCTCGGAGTCTTTGGAGGTTGATCCCCAAAGATTGCTTTGGGTGGTCAGAGTCTTATGCTTGATCAGATCTTGCTGACTGCGATCGGACAGAGTGGCCATCAGCGCAGGTGGGCCATGCACACTCACAACACCCTGCGATACGATGGAGAGGCTTCCGGCCGCTAGGCTTAGAAGCGTGGTGTTCGTGCCGCTGAGTCCCTCAAGGCCCTTGGCCTCGAGACTGTACAAAAGTGGATTGAGGACAAGAGCTTAAAGAAGAGGCGCGGAACTCTTTCTGTGCGAGCTCTTGTTTCGCCACCGTTTCTACCTGCAGGTGCGAGCAGATCGAATTAGTGTCCAAGAAGGTGAAATCCGAAGTCACACAGCTGTTTGTTTCCCAGATGCTACGGTCGCTCCTTTACACCTGCAATGGTCAGCACAGCTTGAAATGCGGCCACAAGGCTCAGTGTCTTCATTTTCCAGTGCAGGCATTGTCGGTTCCTTCAGAAGCTGCACCGCATCGAGAGAATATGGACAGAATTGAACTGTGTGAGGCACCTGCACACCTTAGTTCTGGCAAACAATCCCATCGGAGATGATGGCCAGCGTCTTGGAGTGTATCAAGCATGCAACTTCATCGTCATCGCATGTGATTACCCCTCCACCTGGCTGAGTTTCGTATGGTAGGCTCGAGCCGGGGCTTTTCGTGATTCAAGAGCATGACTGTGAAATTGGCCTGTCGGGGCCCCTATCCTAGACCTGGGAATCGCGAAAAACTGATTCTTTATAGGGAAAGGTGAACAAAAAGTTAAAAATATTCGGAAAAAAGATCAGAAACAGTCTAAACCATGTATAGCACCTCGAAACGGGTATTTTTGACTTTGAACTGATTCTTTCCTTAGGATAAAAAAAAGATTTTTCCCGATTTCCCAGGTCTGGTATTCCGAGGCGACCCGATCCGTTTCTTTCCCTAGCTCCAACCAACTTGACCGACCTGACCCCACCCCACTTGACTCTCACCCAGCCTATTCCGCACTCCACTCCATTCCACTCAAACAATCTCACTCACTCACGAACTCACTCACTGTGTTTTTGTTGTGCCGGACTCTTCACGGCTTTTGTGGAGGTGTCGCCAGTTTGTTCACTCTAAAGATGCTAGGGTGGGTGTTTCGCTTCTGCTTGTTGTGAAGCTACTTCCGGTAACTGAGTCGGCAGTGAGCCTCAGACAAACTTTGAACCTTCCCCTCTGTGACTTTGAGCCTGCCAGGATGACGATGTATTTACTGAGGCATGTCCGAAAGCTTCATTCGTGGAGGCGTCATCTCGGCAGCCGTTTATTCCGAGGCTTAGGCCACAGGCGCTCAAAGCGCTCCTCGCGCTGCACATGTACATGAGTCTCGGGAAAAGGCGTCATTTCTTGTGAGAAGGGAGGTTCCGGTTCTGTGACCTGACTTCTTCAGCAGCGGTATTACGGTGCTCCCCGGGCTTTGGTGCGCCAAAGTTACATATCGGCCTCCAGTGCTTGGTGGTTTTGGGCATTGAAAACCCACATGAAAGGCCCTATTCCAGCAACCACAGAGGCCCGGACAATCCTGGCTTCATGCATCGGGAGCGTCCCCATCAGTCAATGCAGTTTGAGTCACATTTTGAAGGGGATTCTCAAAGTTCTGGCTTGGGCCGGAAACCTTCAAGCATGGCGATGTGTTGACATGTCAGCACGCGAAGCCGACCTTCATGTTGGGACAGCTGCAATCCTGTTTGCAGGCGATAGATTGCTGAAGTGCCACCCTGGCAAGCAGACCGTTGCAGCGTTTCACATGGCCTTGGAAGTCTTGATAGAATGGCTCTTCCCGCCGGAAACCCGCTTTGGCTTTGGTCGCAGAGCCAATGCACTTGCAGCCTTGGCCGGCCTGCGGTCTGGTCATGGACTGCTTCTGCTCAAAACACGCTCGAGCACCAAGCAAGCGTCACAAGTGGGGCGTGTGTTGTCCACATCGCAGCGGGCAATTTTCTGGCCGTCGGAATTTCCACATGTATCAGAATGACAGAGGCGGAGGGCCGTCGATGAGCTGTTGCATCTGCAGCTCCTCGTTGTCAGGGGCGTGCGCCTTCAAACGTGTCAGTACGGTGCCCAAGCTGCGGACCTCTACATTTTGTGCCAGTGGTTTGGGCCTTCTAGATATGTTGGCAAAGCCAGACTGGTGAGGAGCTCCCGCACGCATGTTCCAGGACCAGCGCAGCGCTTCTGGGAGCATTTCTTGCACGTCCGGCGGCCTGAACTGAAAGGCTCGTCTCTCGGACGTTACCGTCGCTTTAGACAGACGTCTGTGCATGGGATGGGCTTCTTGATATGCAGAGCTGGCCCAGATACCATGGTGAGTGCTGCAGAAATTGTAGAGATCCGCCGTCACTGCCATGAAGCAAATGCCCTAGGGAACCCCCAGCGACATGGATGCAGACAGCTTGCATGACGAAGACCTCCATGTTCTGCGCGTGTCCCTCGCCGAGGCCAAGTGCATACCGGGACCTTTGACGGCACCTTTGCGCGCGCGCAGCTCCAGCAAGCTATGCAGGTGGTCCAACGTGCTCGTCGCTGGCAGCAGCGCCCACGCCGGATTGAAGTGATGCAGGCCCTCCAGTGGAAGGGGCGCCGAACTTACACAGCCCACGACACTGGAAGCTGTTGGCTCTGTTCCTTGGTACCTGGGGTCGTGATGTGGACTGGCAGTGCCTGGACAGACACTGGGGCAATTCTTGTGCGGCAGTGAAGGTGTGGCAGAGATTAAAAAGCTGGCTTCCGTACCGCAGACGACTTGTGGCACAGCAAAAGATTGATTCTCTCTTGCGTAATCGCTGCCTGCCACTGACTCGCGGAACAACGACACAAGTGCCTCGCCAATCACTTTTACGCCCTGTGCGACTGGCCATTTCACAAACTGTGCACCGACGCGCAGACTGGGATGAAAGCTTGAAGTCTTGGGTCCTATCCAAGACGTCTGTTTGCCTTGGCCGTTCACCTAAGTTTGCAGATGCTCAAAACTGCTCGCAGAAGTCCAGACAAGCTTCTTGGGATGAGTTTGATGATGCATCGCAAGAAGAGATAGCTGCAGCTCAAATTGGCAATGGTTCCAAGCGAATTGAGCACAACGGCTGCTGCCAAAGCGCCCGGCCGCATCTGAGGACTTCCAGTCCGTCCACAAGGCCGTGCTCTCCCTGCAGTTCCTCCGCGACAGCGCGGACTTGAAGCACATTGCCCGCTCCGCAGCAACGCTTGCTTTGTAAAACTCGGGTGCTTGGAAGCGTGAGCACTGTCTCTGGTAGGAGCAGAAGGAGTCGTACACAGAGGCAGCGGCGCCGTTTCGAAAGCCTCGTGGCCACGTGATTTGCCCTGATGACAAAGTGCGGCAGTACAAGTGGTGGTTGCCAACAAGGGTTTACTTATTGATGATGGCGTGGTTCGTTCAAGTCTCCAACTCGTGGTCCTCTACAAACATTTCACCGGAGGGGGCAACTGGATGGTGCACGCAGCTTCTCCTCACCTTCGTCCCGCAATCACTCAACAGACTTATGGGCATTCGCCATGGTGGTTGGTTCTTACCCTACATGTACACGAGCATGAAGGCGAAGTGCTTTGGCTCCGGTGAAACTGCTGGTTATCGCACTTGTAAAAAGCCTGGACACAGTTGCGTGAGACGCATTGTGTCCTATGCTGGTTGGCGAGCCCGCAGCAGTTGGCGTGCAGCAGGCCGCGCTCTGAAGTTCGTCGTGCAGCAAGTGGCAGGTACTGACGAGATCCAGTCACTCAAGGACGCTCGCACTGCGATGGAGTACAGAATCAACCGTCTCGCTGCTGCACGTGTTCCGGGACAATGCGAAAGGTGTGAGCGCTGCATCGAAGGCTTGCAGGGTGTCGTATGAATCTGTGCAGTCTGTTCAAGCATGTGAAGCTGCGGATGCCATCCTGCGCAGAGCAGAGGAAGACGGTCACTCGGCTGTAACTGTAGCAGGCAAGCGCCACGCTTGTTTTTGGAGGTGCGTTTTTCGTTCTCTACGGCAATGCTTGGTCCTCACCTTGGAAGCGCTTTACTGGCTGTTTGCTGCAGCTTCCTGCCTGAAGTACGCGCACACCGGCTCTCGCGTGTGGTCCTTTCGTGGGGTTGCTCTCACAGGCAGCTACCTCCTTTGTCCTGGGATGGCAAGAACATATCCGGGGTTCCGATAACAATAAGCGCAGGCGTACAACTTCGAGTGGAGCGACAGGATGTGGAACCACATGGTGGCGCGTGGACGCTACGTGGATGATGTCCTCTGGCTGAGTCATGCGCTTTGGAAATGTTGTCTACGTGAATCGCGAAGGCATTCAATCGGCGTATTCGTTGTTCTTTGACATCGCAGACCCAACCGGGGACACTATCCACTGGTTGGATTTCAAGATCCAGCTGAAGCTGCTCCTTTGGAGTAGCCGATACGAGGAATTCATTGCGCTTCCGCCTTGGGCTGCCCCTAGCAAGTACGCATTCAACATCCTAGCTGGCCGTGTAGCTCGTTGGAGAGAGATGCAGTTAGAGTTAAAGCCCACTGAGTTCGCTGAAGCCCTCGTGTGCCTGCTTGCAGACTTCCACAAACATGGTTGGTCCAAATCCAAAAAGACTCTCAGGAAGGCAGTGCACAAGCTTGCTGTGAGGTGTCGGGCAGCAGAGCGTTCACTGATCCTGCGCATGTTTCAGTCGTTTTGTCGTGCTTTTTCTGGTTGTTAACACCTCGAACCCTTAGTTTTGGTTGTAAGGGGTGCTCTCCTGTACCGGCTGTAGAAGTCCGCTCAGCATGAAATGCGTGGGCCTCGCACTGGTGCTTTGCATCCAGCTCTCAATTGCGGGTCGCGGTGGCTATGGCCGCAATGCTGCTGGTGGTCAGGGCAATCCTGATGCAGGTCGGGAAGCCATCCCACGCAACCGCTATCCTCAGCCTCAGCAGCAAACTGTACGCCTGGAAGTTGCTCTATAGTGGACCAGGGCTCTGCCAGACACGAATGCGACCATCACCACCGCAATCACAGTGGGGGCCATCGCCGTCGCCATTCCGATCGGTCCGAACAACCGAGAGGCCGCGCACATGCAGATTCAAGAGAGGCATCTCGGTGGCCAGGATGCAAGCAGAAACGAAAAAAAGAGCAAGAAACGCTGCTCGTCTTCGTCTTCCTCAAGCTCCAGCACTTCACGGGCAGCCTCACAACACAGAAGCCGTGCAAAGAAAGCAGGTGCAGTGAAGGATGCGTTTGTAGAAGAGATCTCAAAACTGAGAACGGAGTTGCTTCGCAACCAACAGGCAGCTCCTTCCACACCCCGCCGGAAGACTGTGGCTCGAGAGGACATCCAGTGGACGCCAAAGGCTCATGCACGTCTGGGATCTTTTTGCAGCTTCGTGGACGGAGATGAAGTCACGCAGCTGCTTGACCCTGGAAAAATCAAGTCTTGGGCGGACATCCAAGATCAGCCGCAAACCCATTCGGCTGGGAAACTGAAGAAGTACCTGGCAACGAGGGTTCCAGCTGCACAGGTGCCCAAATCCAAGCCGGCCATCATCAATGCCATACTCGATGCCGTGGCGAGTGCATTTCATGGCTGAGGAGGCCATGGAACCAAGCCTCGGGACAATGGGAGGACTCCGTGGATGGAGCCAGTCCTTCCTCTGCTCATCACCTTGGTGACCTTGGTGTTGCTGTTAGCTCTACTTGCCCGGTTTGTCTTTGGCAGCCAAAGCAAGATGGGCCCACTTGGAAGGCTTTTTCGCTGGACAGATGCGTACCTCACAGTGGCATACAGGGACACTCAAATCATTGAACTCGTTGATTCCATCTTGGGTACATCGTTTATGCATCAGTCTAACATTATCTCTTGTGCCCTGTGCGGTGCAGTAGGCATGTGGGCGAGGGAGCACCTCTCGATGCATGTAAGAGGTCACACCGCTGCCCTAGTACCTGCACAGTTTTGCCGACGTGAACGAATCGTGATGGCCTGTTTTGAGCTCTAATGTCGCTAGGGTGGGTGTTTCGCTTCTGCTTGTTGTGAAGCTTTTTCCGGTAGCTGAGTCGGCAGTGAGCCTCAGACAAACTTTGAACCTTCCCCTCTGTGACTTTGAGACTGCCAGGATGACGGTGTATTTACTGAGGCATGTCCGAAAGCTTGATTCGTGGAGGCGTCATCTCGGCAGCCGTTTATCCCGAGGCTTAGGCCGCAGGCGCTCAAAGCGCTCCTCGCGCTGCACATGTACATGGGTCTCGGGAAAAGGCGTCATTTCTTGTTCACTCGCTCACTCTCTCGCTCACTCGCTCCTCGTTCACTCCGCTCCACTGCACTCCATACTCCACTCCATACTCCACTCCACTCACTCGCTCCTTCTCTCCTTTGCTCCTTCACTCCGTCGCTTCTTCGCTCACTCTCACTCGCTCGTTCACGCACAAGCGCAACTATTTCGCTTGGAAACTTAACCAAGCATTAGCATTCTGCATTTTCCGCCGAGCTCTTACAGCGATCATCAAGCCGAGCCAGGCTTCAAATAACAAAATTGATTCAGTGTGGCCGTAGCAAAAATTGGTTCGGTACATCAACGAAGCAAAAGCATGCTTTGTCAGTGGAAGCTTTTGCCAAAACAGAGCATCCCCTATCAACAGTTGCTATTGCAGACGAGACAAGTTCAGTTGGGTACCATGTTGTTTCCTGTGGCAACCAGAACGGAGAACAACGCAATGAGAAGTGAGAAGCGTTTACACTCATACCCATCGAAGGCACTGATTGGTCAACACACGATAACTTCAACCACAGCATGCTTAATATTCTTACTCTTCGTTAGTGCTAATCGAATGGACCAAGCAAGTTCATGGGCCTAAGTGACTACCGACTTCAAAGTGGCGTCCTGTCTTGAAGACAGCAGGCACAGCAAGCCTGTCATCCTGTGTCTTCTCCTATTCTTTCCTCAGGTGAATGTGCATGCTTGTCGAACTCCGAGGTGCCGAGTCTCTGGCTTGCTACCTGCAAATCCGAAAGCAGGTCCGAGTGTGTGGGGGCTGGTTTTGTGTTTTGTCACTAGCTTTGGAGTCGGAGTACGCGACGGCAATGGCCTTCAGGACGCAGCTTGTGCAGTCAGGTTTTTGGATCTGAGTGGTCTTTGCCCCGGTGCTCGAAATGTGGTGCGCTTCGGCATGGTGTGTTTTCCTCCCTCTGAGGTACTCGCCTGACGGCCGACTCAGTCGGTCACGTCGCGAGCGCCTTCATGGGCCAGTGGGACGCCGGTGAGGCTGCGGCATGCTGCGGCTTCTGTATCAGAAACTTGTCTGGCCGTAGCCTTGCAAGCACCTTGCCCTTCATGAAGCGCGTCCTTTCAAAGCAGTTGTTTTCAATCCGCTTGCTCCCGCCACCCTGGCCATTCATGCAGCAGAGGACGCCGGTTGCAGTTGAATGCAAAGTGCACGTCCATTCCGGCACAACGCTCACAGTCAGGGTGGCTGCTGTCAGGATTTCCTTGCCGATTCGTACTCGAGATGACCCACAGGCACCTCCAGCACAGCCATCGTCACCTTCTGATGCTGCACGGACAAGATAAGTGTTGGAATGTGCATGGAATTGTGTGCATATGGCTTCACGCCACAAGTCCACCGGACGGCACGCACGGGCCTTTTCCTTCCTGCTGTGTGTGTGGTCCCGAGGCTTTCTTCAACCCAGAAGGTGGCAACTGTGGCAACTACAATCCGGCAGTTCCAGCTGCAAGCTCCGTTCTCTCGCCAATGGCGGCGTACTTTGATGGCCCGGCATCGTTCTTCAACAGCTCAGGCTCCGGAGCAATGGGCTCTGATGGACGTCAGTCACAGGTAGGCCACGATGCCCTGCCACAGGCGGCACCGCCGACTCAAGAACCGCACAGAGCTTCACAGACACAGAGAGCTCCAATAATGCATGCGCCAATGTGCATGCAGCCTGGGATGGCAGCTCCATTCATGCTACATCCACCTCAGAACATGCAGAGTGGTGTGCCCGTCGCACCGGTTTCACCTGGTTTGCAGCCACCGATGTGTGGCATGGGACCAACCCTGCTGCAATCCCGCGCTCCATCCCAGAGCCAGGCAAAGAAGAAGGAGAGAGACTCAGAGCAGAAACGATCGCAGGGCCGAGCTCCATGCCCGATCGCCGTGTACGTGGACCTGTCCTCCCTCCGTCTTCGCGACAAGAAGTAGGCAACGTCCAGTCTCTGCACGCTGAGAGGGTTATCTGGGTATGCAGTGCGCCTTGGCCTTTTTTTCATAACTGCAGCGTGTGTCTCCAGGGTGCATTCTGTTGGATGCAACGGAGAGCATACCGAGGTTGAGAGATTCCTCAGTTGCCTCCGGTGTGACAACCACCCCGGTGGCAATTGTGCTGCACATGCCAGGGCAGTATCACCTACCTCAAGATGAGAATGAACTTGGCAGTAGATTTTCAGGCCTGTCCCAAAGCTGGGACTATAGTCATGCACACTGCTGTCTTGCTCATGCCAGTTGAGAATGCGCGGATGCCTGTAGACCAGTTCTGGGCAGGAGCAAGCTAGCACCGTCTATCTGAGGGCTTAGCATCAACTACGGCTCTGCGCTTTGCAGACAGGGTTGAGCAGCCCATTCACACAAAATCCCGACCTTTTTGCGTCTGGGGTGCAGAGCATTAGATGCTAGTGAGATATCTGGCCAAACGTACTACACCGCTGCTAGTAAGCCAGCAAGCTATTCGTTGATTCGGATTTTGAGATGTCGCGCTCATCACCATTGCATAGGGGGAGGACTCACCTGTTTGGCTTTTGTTGAACTCAGTCCTGCTGAGTTCAATCTCAAGTGCGTGTGGATTGATAGATTGCTTCTATTTCGACAGCAGGTGGGAATAACGGGCGAAGTCTTTGTGCATGTGTGATCTGTTGGTACCAAGTCATTCAATCCCTCCGCTTGGGGGTCAGCGGCATGACCAGTAACGAGGCGTGCTTGCTTGACTGCTGTGCTTGTAAAGCTTGCGCACCAACTCCGTGCCCCTGTGGCCGGAGACTCCTTGGTGGCTGTCCTCCTTCACTCCGGTGAACCGGTCCTCATGGATCTATGGAAAAAAGCCCGCTTCCTCGCAATTTTCTGTTCATGTCGCGACAGGCTTCAGGTCAGGGCCCCGAGATTTCTCCTGGCAGGAACATGTGATCGAGCAGCACAGTTGCAGAAGCGCCTCTTCAGGTGCAGGACTGCACCAGCGTTTGGCCAAAAGCACATCGATTGACTGGCCGCTGCGCACATAGTCGAGCAGAGTCCATATAGTGATGTTGTGTGCCTTTCTCGATGTCATGTTTTCCGTCTTGCGTCGGTCGGAGGTGCTCATGCCTTCTGGTCGGCCTCCAGTCAGACTGCAAGTGTTCTGCCAGGTGCTTGTGTGCCTGTGCTGGATCTTTCGCACAACGCATTAGAGGCCGGAGTTGACATGCAAGCTACAGGGCCTTCGATCTATTCCGTGATGAGCTGTCGGCCCGAGTGAACTGTCCCTGTCCCGGCCAAGGATGCTGGAGTGGAGGCAAGCTTGGCTGGAGATGTGTTGGTCATGTTCGCAGAAAGCAGCCGCAGCCTAGCGGTAATGTAGTGTTACTAGTGGCAAGTGCCACTACGACTAGTACTAACTACTAACTAATATTACTACCACTACTACTATCACTGCCCCTACTATCACTGCCCCTACTATCACTACTACTATCACTACTACTATCACTACTACTATCACTACTACTATCACTACTACTATCACTACTACTACTACTACTACTACTACCACTACTACCACTACTACTACTACTACTACTACTACGACTACTACTACTACGACGTGTACGACCACTGCTACTGGTACCGGTACCGGTACCAGGACCAGGACCAGTACCATTAATGCTACTGCTACTGCTACCGCTACTGCCACTGCTGCTGCTGTACCGCTACCTACTAGTACTACTGCTGCTAGTACTGCTCCTGCTACTGCTCCTGCTTCTGCTCCT